>VZRU01008476.1:186947-198020 GCA_013398155.1 Pedionomus torquatus
TTTTTTTTTTTTTTTTGCCATTTAGTACTCATGCTGAAGAGAGCACCTTAATTTTACAAAATAAGCAGACTAATTAATGATAAAACCTTTTATTGGTTGAAATAGCTTTTATTTTCTGCAAAAGCTGCCCTTGTTAAAGGGAGTGAAGGAATTAGCAATGTTCTCCTGATGAACTCTCTTGGGAGTTTGGACAATTCCCTGGAGTGCTTGACAGCCATAAGATGTTTGAGTTGTGTAGAAAGTAAAGAGATTTAATGTTTAATTTTAAAGAAAACTAAAGTCCCTTTAACAGTCTGATTAAGAAGTAAGCTACTACAAAGCAAAAAGTTTTTTTTTTTTTTTTTTTTTCCTACTGACTAAACCATAGCACTCATTGCTTCTGGATGTTTTGGGAAACTTGAAAGCGATGGGAGTAGTTAGGAAAAAAATCACAAGATCCCTAAAGGTGCTGTTTATAAGGGGCTGTCCAACTTGGGAACCCCCTGGTCTCCACAAACCTGAACTTATATAGAATCAGGCATTCACTGATTCTTCTTGCCAGTCATTGAACTTTTCTGGCTCAGCTTTGGTCTGTAGAGTGAAACGACCAGGAAGGAACCATTTTTAGGAAGGTATTGGTGATGTATGATTTGAAAATGGTTTATACTTCCTATTCCTCTTGCATTCTAGTTTTCATAGTTATTCAGTAAGAGATTTTCTCTTGAGCTGGTAAGTTGATCTAGAAATGGTGAATTGCGTGTTAGAGCTGTTTCCTTCAAAAAGCTTCGTGTATACATTAGCAGTGAATTTTCTTTGCTGTGAAGAAGTTTGTGCAGCTTGCTTGGTACTGGTTACCACTGAAGAAGCTCATGTACTCATTTGCTTCAAGCTGAATTTCTTAATTTGCAGATTTTAATCTGTTGATCTTCTTTTTCTTAGTGTATTGGATAGGTGTTGGCTTATGAATGACTTTTTTTTTTTTTTTTTTTGAGTATGAATTTTGATGATTCAGTTAGTGTTTCACCAAAGCGTAGCAACTTGATAATTTTTGATATCCTGTGGTCATATAGTTTTGTCTAGAGGTCTTTTGAAAGTGGAAAAACTGCTCTGTGATTAAATTGCGCATTACTTCATCTGTTCAAAGAATTTGAATATGCTACTGTCCTTTATAGTTAAGTTAGGTAAGATTTTAATTAAGTTACCGATCCAGGAGTTACTCTTACCATGTTCATGTTAATTTTTAATTATTTTTTTTTAACTATTGCCTGAAAAAACCCCAAACTGTGTACTTGCTGGTTTTCATCTACTACAGAAACTTAAAAAAAAATGTGCTTAGTTTCTGGAAGTAGCGGAGCCATTTCTTGTAGGTCCATCAGATGTTTCAGATGTGAGCTTTTATCCTGCGGTGATGGGGGATCCATGCTCACTTGTGTTAGCCTGCTGCTGAAGGCAGGGATGGCTTTGCTGTCTTGTTTTGTATGAGTAGTAATTCCTGGGGTTTTGTACCTCTGCTCCCTTTACATTTCACTTCATCTCTCCTACTTTTCTAATTGTCTGTGTGCTTTACATCCTTTTGGGTGTCAGTGGGGTTCTCTTTCTGTTCTGTTGGTATAGCTCGGTTGAACTTTGCCACCTATTTATGGTTTCTTTATCATTCTCTGGCTTGGAAATATGGACAACTTGGAAGTATGGTTTTCTGACTCTAGCTTTCTGCCCTTATATATATGTGGGCTGTTAACATTTTACTTTGTTTTTATTTGTTGCCTTTTTTTTATGTGTCTTGAAGCTGTCAGGTTTTGTGACACTGGGTCAAAGCATGTGTCAGTAGCCAGCACAGTTGTCTTCCATTATTATTATACTTGTATAAATTTATTGTGTTTGATGTGCTTTTAGCTTTTTTTGACGTGTGTCTAATGGTGATGTTGACCTAGAGGTGAATAATGCAGGGCTGCTAGTATATGTATGGTATTCCATAGTTTGAGGTTTGTGCCGATATAGCTTTACCGTTGTTTCTTGCCAATTAAAATATTTAAGTTAGACTCCATATTGTTGGAAAAGACATAGTGCTTTTCTGCAGTTCAGATCTATTTAATGTTCTGCAGGTAGTTTACAGCCAGGTAATAATGAGTATTTTTTTTTTTTAAAGTTTTGCTTTATTTAACGTTTTCTTTACTAAGATAACTTGAGCCATGGAAAATCTTAGTTTGCCTTCATGTTGATGTGACTCTGAATACATGTAATATTTTTTTATCGTTGTCACGTAGCACTTCTCACTATGTTGTCACGAGTGTAAAAGCTCTATCTCTGATAATTTTGGCCCCATTGATTTCTTTTCTTTTTTTTTGGCAGAGACATCTTTGTATTACAGACATCACTAATGCGCTCGAGCACTTGGAGCCAGCTGCCAGCTTTTTTCTTCGGCTCAGTATTCAGTGGAATGGGCCAGCAGCTTGCTTCCACTTGGGCTGAGGCAGAGTCCAGTCCTCTATAAGCTTCATCTTTCAAAGTTTTCCCCTCTAGCTGACAAACCTGAAGATCTCTCCTTAACACTGCTCTGCCCTTCGCCCACTGAAACCTTATTTGTGGCTCTGGCTACAGTTATATTATATTTAGATATTCTTTCTACAAGTAGAACAGGCTGCCAAAAGTCATTTCAGTCATTAGACATGTCATGACTTCTAACGTCTTTGGAGTGTTTTATTGAGAAGGGGAGCGTCACTTGCCCTCTAAATTTTAAGGGGTTACTGTCACATTGGTTAAAAAATGAGTAATTGCTTGAAACCAACGGTTGTTGCGGTGTTGTAGTTCAGCAGAGAGGAAAACTGGGTATTAACAAGAAGATGAAATATTTCCAGAAGTGATTTATAGAGCCAAATGTTCCTGTTTGAAAACAGGCAAGTAAGGAAGTATAGGAGAACTGGAAATACAGTAAAACTGCATCCAGCAATGTTTTTTGCTTTGGTAGTATACCTGGTGCAGTTGGTATTTTTGGTGTCAGTGCTCATGTCACAGAAAATCCAGGTATTTTGTTATTGGTTTGTGAATCTTTTATTAGAAATGTGTCTGGGCAGATAAGAGATACAGCAGATGTGAAGTTGTTGCCAAATGTTAATCCTATTTTCATCTATTTAGTTTTGGTGTTTTAACCAGGTGCTGCCACTGAAAGGAGGAGGACCTGCATAGTGTGCCCTTCTGATTGTCTTCATGGGCATGTGCAGAGGATGCAGAGAACTGGGTCAGGTCCCTGGGCTGATGCACTGAGTACCTGGGCTAGCAGAGGGACAGGGTGAAGTGAGCTTGTGGGAGTGGTGTCATGGGAAAGGGAAGCTCCTTTTTCTGGTGAGGGCGGAGACTGTCTCTGTTTTTGAATGTGAAAAGCTCTAGGAATGAAATGTATCCCATGTCTTGTCACCATATTAATCTTAATATTATGATATATTACCACAAATTGATTTCAGGTCTGTAGACTAAAATTTTGTCAGAAAGCATGTGTTACTGGTTTTAAATGAATTTGCTAATAAAATGTTTCATAAAATTCCATCTTTAAATCAGTAATGAATTCTCAACTCAGCTTTAGTTATTGTTTTTGTTTGGTACTGAGCCGAAATCTCAGTAGCACATTCCCCCCGCCCCCCCCCCTACCTTGTTGGGGGCAAATAAATTGCTGGATCAAAACCNATTTGACTGGTTCCTAAGTGGGAATAAAGCTACAAGTTTCATCTGCAAATACTTAGCCTCGAGGAAAAAAGATGTAAAGCTACCAAATAGGTTACACATTCAGGAAATGCTAGTGGCCCGGTAATTCTTTGGATGCAGTAGCCGCTTACTTGCTTCAAGTCCAGAGGAGGCTTCATTTAATGATGACCACCTTGTGTGACATCCTTTCAGGTGTCACTGAATCTGTCATGTGCATGTTGTTGCCTTATGGTTTTGTGAGGCCATGGTTTTCACAGTCATCCCTGTACCCATCACAAAATCCTGCCGGGATAACACTGAGTCGGCACCTGGTTGGGAGCGTAAGAGAAGCTTGTAGGTGCCCTGTGATGTGCTGACGATATGTGATGTGCAGACGATATGCTGGTGAAGGTGTAGCCAATGGACACTTGGCAGCCAAACCAACCAACCCCCTGGCTTGTGGAGACTTCTAGCCAATTTAATGTATAAGGGGGACATCACTCTAGTTCTCCCCAGAAAGAAGGGAATATTGCATGTTGTCAGGGATTTGCACAGACTGGGAGGCTAGAGTGAAGGTGAGGTGTACTGGGGCTGGTGGGGAGCTGGTCCCTTCCTGCACTGTGACCTGTCTCAGCATAGTTTTGGTGGTTCTGAAGAGCAGTTTACGGGAGGTTTTTTGAAATGACTTAATTTTGCTAAAGGAGATAATAGTAACATGGCAGTAGAAGTCATTATTGTGCCAATAGACCAGCCTCTACCATCCAGTGTAACAGTGCATCTTGACTTGTTTAAATGCTGGTAAAGAGACAGTCTCGGGGATTATATCTGAAATTATAGGAGTATATTCTTATTCATTTACAAAGGGAAATTTAAATAATTTTTTTGGGACACTATCTTTATTAACATTAAAACCTATGAGAGAATATACTGCAGATCTCTTGTGTGACAGCCCTCCTTCATAATTATCCCAGGTTGCTTTTGTAGAATCTGACATGGCTTGTTGTCTCTTTGAAGTGTAAAATAGCTTATTTATCCTAATTGTCACATGTAGTTGTTTGCTTATATCTAGTTCAGGTCTTTGGAGCCTTAATTTTAGGTTCTGTAGTTTTGCTGTGGATTCTTTTTACTTATCTCCTTATTTGAAGTCGTGCTATTTTTGAAAAATATCTAAATACTAAGAGGTCAGAAATGGCTTAGATGCAGTGATCTGGTATGCATTTCTGCGTTGTGGTTTTATGTAGATTTTTTTTTGAGATGCAGATGAAAGAAAACACAAACAACCTGTAGCTACAGGAAATGTAGTGTCATACTCGAACTACCAAGGTTTTGTCAGTCACGCTATTGAGTGCAAACTAGTGTTCTTCACCTTTCAATGGTGTTGTCTTTTAGTACAGACAAGTAGTATTCCTTATAGCTGATGTAAATACTGTAGATCTGGTCTAAAACAAGGAGGCAGAACCTACAGGGTAACACCACAGGATGTGAACAGAGGTTTTCAAATTTGAGGCTCTTTTGGAGGGGAGAGGAGTCAATTTCTGAATGTGGAAGGAGGAGTTAGTCAGTCATCAAATGCATCCAAAGCAGGATCTGACATACTCTGACTTCTAGGTGGTTGGTGCTAGCTAAAGGCTTATTCTGGTTCAGTTCAGCTGGAGTATCTTGTCCTTGTGCTAACAGTATTGTCAAGTGTTAATTTTTGAAGTAGTGTTTTCTGGTTGTTTCTTTATTTGCTGCTGTTGCCAGCTTTTCATAGTAGTGTGGAAATAAATCTAAAGAAAAAGAGCCAACATTTACAGTAACTGAAAGTGTCTGTTGGTACTAGACCTGATCTACATGTATGTTTTGGTCAGTCTTGGTTTCATTCTGCCTGGAACTCACTGTGGAGGCCCTGCTGGTCATGACTTCATAGCAGAGACTGAGCCTGTGCTTTGGAGTTTTACCTTCTCTGCTTTTCCATTCATTGTGCGCAGCCTTTACGACTTCAGCACAGTATTTTCAGGCACGGGATTGGCTTATTTATTAGAATTAAAAAGAAATAGACTTTTGCCTTTATTTTTATCTTCTGTGAAGTTAAATGTTTTTCCCAAGTTTAGCCTATACACGTGTCATTCCTGTTGCTGCAGAAGCCTTTGACAGATTGTCAAATGATTGTTTGTGTTAGGATTATAGATGAATACGTGGAGTGTATTGATGGCTTAAATCTAGTTTAGCTCCTGAAATGTGAGTAACTTTATCATTCTTAACTTGTGTGCTGAAGGGCTGTTGGTTATTGAGAGTGTGCCGCATAAAGGAGAGGATGTGATATTTGTTTAAAAAATGAGGGATGGTGTTCATTTGAAAAAAAAAAATTGGCATTGGTAGATTCTGTCTCATAGCTTCCGGTGGTATCAAGTGCCTTGTTTAGTTCTTACTAAAAGTAAAGCTAGATTTGTTGGCCAGTCTTGACTAGGATTCCCTTGGGGTGCAGAGCAGCTGGATTGAACTGGCAAACAACCTCGACGCCCAACATGTTCAGTGAGCTGTGTCCCTGGTGTCTTATTTCTTGTAGCCTGGGCAGCCTTGTGGCATGTTGGGTGTATTAAAAAAAGGCAATTGGATTGCAGAGCGAGTTGGTGGTTTGTATCAGAAGCCCAAAGATTGAAAATTTTTGTGTTTTTTAAAATTGTCTGACTCTTGTCATGGAACAGAATCAAGAAATGGTTTTAAGATAGAAAATGCACTTGAGAGGTTCAAACAGTTATAACTTTGCCCTGCAGTGTCAGAAAAAAGGTAAGAGTTTGGTTTCAACAAGGGCGAGGTTGATGCATGTTATAATTCCTTTTTTGTAGATGTTTAATTATTGTCTGGCATTGCCTATTACCATAGATCTTTGGAAAATGAAGTCATGTTGCTGCTGGAAACACCTGGAAGGTAATTGTAGAACTGGGTAATAGTCTGTTCCCCAATAGCCAGGAAATTGACATGGATATTACTGATGATTTTTTTTTTTTAATAACTTCCTTATTAGTGGTTTAAGAAACAGTGCTTACTCTTTCAGGGCTTCCGAAGAGGCTGTGTGGGTGGGGAACTGTTAGTTATTCTCTGGAAGTAAGCAGAAATATTTCTGTTGGTAGTGATACGCTGTTCTTTTAATGGTGGAAGCTGTTGCAGTTGTTTAGGGAGCATTTTGGAATTCTAGTAACAGGAGCATCTTTTGCTTCATTGTTTGGAAATTTCTCTTTGGGCAGTTTTCTAGGAGATTGATTGATAGGAGGGCTTTAAATGTTGACCACATGGTATCTGGGTATCGCCATAGAAGCAGATCCACGTTTAATTCATTCTTCTGTCTTTTATGATAATAACTGTTACAGTTATGCAGTCTCCTACAGCAGTTTGAATCCAAAACACCTGCACGTGTTCTGTTATTGCTGTAATACTCTCACAAAGCTGTAACACAACTTCCAGTGGTGTCTGTATAGAAGTAATTTCATTTTGAGGTGCTGTTTCCTAAATGTTTTTAGAACTAAAAAAAAATGTAATACTTGTTTTCAAGTCTTCTGATCTGCATGTAGGGGGAGAAGCTGATTGAAGGAGGGAGCTGTAACATACTCTGCAGGTGCATTATTGCTCAGTGAAAGTGAAACCGTGAACTTTTGTTGGACAAAAATCACCTTTTTAAAAAAAATAAAATTGTAATTGTAACTGACCAGAATTTTAGTATGCCAATGAGCATAGACATGACTCCAAACCAAATTAGGATGGTGTAAATATTTGTCAAAAATAGCTTAAAAATTTAGTCTTGGAGAGTTCCTTTCCTTTGGAGGCTTTTGATGCAGGAAAAAAAGCACTGGAAAATGTTGCATTTACAAATCATTTAGCTTACCAGAAAGCTTAAGTTTGGTAATTTATCACAAAAGCATTACATGTCAATTAGTTCTCGTATGCTTAGTTGCTTTAATCTGGGGGAGGTTGTGTTTCTTTCAGGTTAGCTCTTCCCACCCCTCCCCTTTGTGTAAACTCTGTAGTGCGTTTCCTCACTGTTTGCCTTCAAAGTTACTACTAAACTGGATTTTACAACTTTGGTGAAATTCAAAACATATTTCTATGATAAGTGTTTAATTTCTGAGGCATTGTCATCTCTGTCTAACTTTTTTTGTCTTTATAATGATAGAACTGGACCTGATTTAATTTATCTCCTTTACATATGTTTTTGCATTTTCAAACTGCCTTACAGGAAATGATCAATAAAGACATTTACTGTGGAAATCTGTTTAAAACTTTGACATCTGGCATCGTTCTTTACCTTACTATACTTGATGAAAAAAGAAATGGAGTGATGGGAACTGTCACACCAAATCTAAACTGCTGTAGGCAATAGGAGAGGCATTTTAAATGAAGATTGTTAATATTTGAGAAACTGTACTGTTAACTTAGTGATCTTTTTGAATACTTATAATATCATGTAAAATCTTTCTGAAGTTGCTTCCTGATTTTTGGTGTACGAAAATAATAAAGATTTTCAGAATATACTTCTGGAATGTGGACATAACCTGGTTTGTGTGGTTTGTGTCATCCACGAGTTGACACTTAACTATTATGAAACTGTATGTTAATCTTGTAGTTAAAATCAGAAACTCTCTGTGAGTGTGTTTGCTGATGACTTTTTTTTTTTTCTATTGGTCAGCCCTGAGAAAATACTAGGTTTCTTTTTGCATCCTCCAGCTCCACAGTGTCAGTGGGAAGCTGCATGGGTTGGGTAACATACACATGAATGTAGGTAGGTGAGGAACACAGAAATATAAGAAAACCAGGCAGTTGGCCTCAATCTGGATGTGTGAGGGAAGCAGAGGAGTGGTGAGCTGAGCTGGAAAGTGCCACAGATACTTGTTAGGCGACAGCACTGATGTGCATCGTGTATCAGATGGTGGTGGTAAAAGAGTTTGACAGATCTTTTAGTGTCTCCCTCTTTTCTGTGCAAATCCACCGTGCATGTCATGCTGAGCTTTGGTTGTTTTGTGGGCAAGTAAAGTGTTTATACGTGAATCCTTTACACCTTCACTGGATTTGCAAACGGAGGGTGTTATCTACATTTTAAAAATATAAAACCTGTGCATTTTTAATGCTGGTGTAATGCATAAATATGTACGTGCTGTGTAGAAGTAGGGTTTCACATGATAGTGTTACAGAAATAACTTGGGCTTTTTTTTAGGGAGCTTGTTTTGTTTCCTTTGTGCCATGCCATAAAGCCATGAGGCTCTGTGCGGGTATTGAAGCTGTGAGGTGAATAGGACTCCTGAGAACTAGGGAGAGAAGAATACTCTCACCCAGCCCGGAATTGGGAAGGATAATGTTTACACTCCTTTCTAGCTGCTAGCAATTAGCTTTTCAAGTAAACATTGAAAGGATTTCTAAATTTGTGAAGAGGAGTATAATTAGGATCTTAGTACCTTAATGTGGCCTAGAAGCCCCACTGTGATTTAATAATTTTATTTAGGTAGAATTTATGTGGATAAGTAGGCGAATGTAAAATTCCAACCTGAATACTGAAGTGATGACCTCCTTCCTCAGGATTGCTTTCTTTCAATTAGGGTGCTTCTCAGAGCCTTTCTCGAGCTTTCCTCCTGTTCCTCATTGTAGAAAAAAAATATTTTTCCTTTCTTACTGCGTGTTTGGTTTTTGTTTTTTTTTTTTTTTTTTTTGTAAAGTGCTGTAACCCTTGACCACTCTGGTATGAAGTTGAATAGAAGAAGAATAGAGTAGCTAGGAATTCCCATACCAAGATTTGAGATAGGAAGAGAACTCTTGCTTTCTAATTTTGCTTGTTCTCTTAGTTGTTTTGTTTTGGTTTTTTCCTAGTATGTATTAGTGCAAGAGCAGAAGTCTGCTGTGCTTAATGAACACTTAAAAACCGGTTACCTCCTGCAGGAGTGTAGGGCTTTTTATCATAGAATTTTTAGAGGTCTTAATTTGTCTAAAGCGCAGGAAAAAAAAAGCCATTAAGGGTTGTGGTGTGGGGGTCGCTACCAGTGTTGGGAAGGCCAGAAAATGGCCTTTCCTAGGCTGGTGTCAGAGCACAGGGATGTCTGTGTGAGGCAGGCTGGGGTCCCACTGCTGTGGTCCTTGTTGCCTGGGAGAGCAGAGGAATGCCAGGGGCTGCTGTTGGGGCTGGCTGGAGCTGTAGTGGGGACCTAGGTTTGGCTGACAGCTGGATCAAAGTGGTATCAATTTATAGTGGTGATAAATTTGAGAAATAGTAAGAACTTACCCATCCCATTAGAAATAACTTTATCAAAAACAAAGCCTTTCACAAGCTGTTGTGGCAGTTTATGTGGCTCATTGCTTGTAATTCACACTTGTTTGCATGGTGAGGAACTACTCTGTAGACTTATCCAGAGATATAAATCTTGAGTTTACCTCTTGGCAAGAAAAATACATACACCGTGAAAGCTAAGTGAATTTCATTACCCTGAAGACAAATGCAGAAAAGCCTCTAAGAAGTAAACATGTTCAAATTATATTTCTGTCAACACAATTGATTTCACGCATGGTTGACACATAAAAAGTGACTTTTTTGATGTCTGAGGTTAAACAGTTAAAATATTATTCTGAAACATTGCAGAATACAGGGGTATGAACAGGTTACATGGAAACGTAGGTGTGCATTCTTGATGTTGTTTATACAAACATTAGTCAGTGGTGCAGCCCTTTGTATCACTTGCTTGAAAGGTGTTATGAATCTTACTGGTGGATGTTAATGATGCTAATATGAAGTCAGTTCTTTTTCTGAAAACTGAGTAGCTAATCAATATATGGAAACTTTATTTTGTGCTAAAAGTTCCTTTTAACATTTAACTGTTTTTAGCTTTCCTGGGTCCTCAGGATGTTATTTTAACAAGCAGGTAGAAAAGTATCTACTGCATGAGTATTGGTGTTGTCATTGCAAGGATTTTGCATGTGAGCTAAAAAATATAGTTTTTAATATATTAAAACAGAGGATTTTGAGACTACACTAGAGCTAGCAGCCTTGTCTTGAAAGCTCTGAAGAAACCACTACAATTATGTTCACTTAACTTATTCAGAAGAATACAACCTGTGAATTCAACTTGACACCTTCTATCAGACACAAATGTCACAAAAATATACAGTTACTGATTCTGGTGAATTTACTAGACTTCTAGCAGCCATCCGAAAATCTCCGTAGCATGAGAACTTCAGATACCCTCAATCTCCAGCTAGTGCACACTGAATATGTATCACGTGTACAGATGTATGCTGCTAAATTTAGATGTAAGGCATAGTATTTACAGAATCACAGAATCACCTAGGTTAGAAGGGACCTTTTAAGATCATCTAGTCCAACCAATGGGGGGGCGGGGGGGAAACACAAAAAAACCCAACAACCATAAAAAACACACCACACCACCCAACACTAAGCCATAT
>VZRU01008476.1:198408-215412 GCA_013398155.1 Pedionomus torquatus
TAGCGCTGCCTGGAGTTGTTTTGACCCAAGTGCAGGACCCGGCACTTGTCCTTATTGAACCTCATTCTGTTGGTCTCAGCCCGTTGATCCAGTCTGTCCAGATCCCTCTGCAAAGCCTCTCTACCCTCCAGCAGATCAACACTCCCACCCAACTTGGTGTCATCTGCAAATTTGCTGAGGGTGCATTTGATCCCCTCGTCCAGATCGTTAATAAAGATGTTGAAGAGAACCGGCCCCAGCACCGAGCCCTGTGGGACACCACTCGTGACCTGTCTCCAACTGGACTTCACTCCATTCACCACCACTCTCTGGGCCCAACCCTGCAGCCAGTTTTTAACTCAGTGGAGAGTGTTCCCATCTAAGCCATGGGCTTTTAGCTCAAAGACATACTTAAAAATAGTTTAAATCATGTACTTTTCTGGTGCTATAGAGCAGGGTGGCCAAGCTCACCGTATGAGGACTTGGCAAGTGGTGAAACCCCTCTTATCTCAAAGGTGGTGGGTTCTCCATGTGCAGTAAACATGTACTGGAAGGGCTCTGGAAGGTTCATGGCTTTTACCAGCCAGAGCTTAGAGCAGTGCAGCACAACTTAAATGGAAAATGTTCAATATCCTGAAACAACTCTACAGGGGAAGTAAAAAGGTGCTAATCTGCTTCCTGTGTTGTGACCTTTACTGAGGCTGTGAATCGAGGAGATAGTGTGTGCTGGTCAGACGGTGGCATTTCATTGTTTGTGCCATGCTGCTGGCTTGCTCCCCCGAAGTTCTAGGCATGGTTAGGCTCTTTGAATCAGAGTAGAGATGTAGTTGTTGATTGTTGGGGTGTCTGACACAGTGATGGAAGTGGCAGCAGTAACTGCTGGTGGGCCCTTGGGACTGCTTTATTTGGGGACCTGGTTCCTGTTAACTATGAGGACTCAATGGTGAGACTAAGGCCCGCTATCTGTCACACTGGCGATTCTTAAACAATTTACACTTGTATGCATTTCTTGGTTTCTTTAGCAGGATTTTGCTACCTCTTGTAGTGTATGTTTCCTGTAGATTGCTATGTATTTTGGCTGCTGTGTGAACATGAAGGAATCCTGTTGACATGAAAATGCCATAGCAGTTGGGTGAGTGCTGTCCTCTGCTGCCTGCCCCCGGCTCCAGTAGCTATTTCCAGTGATGCTTTGAATATGTGCTGTTTATTTTGAAGAAAGTGAGAAATTAAAATAAAATGTGTGAGGCCTTTCATAACAGTTTTCATATGGAAATAAATCTATTTGGCTTGTTACTTTGACAAGAGGACTTTATTGTGCTGTGTTGTTTCACTGTAGATTATGCCATTCTTATGCATATAGGCTGGTCACATAATAGTTTATTCATGACTAAAAATGCTTTTGCAGAAATGCAGAACTACAAACGATTGTCATTTTCCCGAGTCTGAACGGCTTGAAATTGCAATGAACTCTTGAACTGTCTTTTCTTGTTCCTTGGAATATTAAGTTTATCACTTCAGAAACGAGCACAATTTGCGTGTGCACGGAATGCACAGTATTTCAGCCTTTCAACCTCCAATTTTACTTTATATGGAAATCGAAATACCCAATTCCCAAACCTGAGTATTCTCATGTGACCGCAGGGTGTAAGGTGACGTCTTTGGCTCAGGTCCCAGTCCAGGAATGTATCGTTTCTTTGAGTTAGGCTTTCAAACAGGTATTACTTTACAATTTAATTGGCTGCATACATCTTGAAAAGGATATAAACCAGTGGGTTTTTCCACTATGGAGACATAAAGACTTGTTTCACAGAAGAGAAGGCATAAACAAGCTGGTACAAGGAGCCTTGTATTAACTGAGCTATATGGTATACTTCAGGGGGGAAAAAAAAAGTCAGATTTTTTTTTTTTTTTTGGCCTTGTGGCTTTTGGCAGAGTCAAACAAAGCAGTCAGTGTTCTCCTAGAAAAACTAAAGAATTCTTTTATATCTTGAAAACATATTTAAAGACACCCCCCATCCCATATCCCCACTCCTGGATTTTGTGAATTGCTGCAAATGTTGTCCAGTCTTACTTTTGCTGGAGGTTCATGCTGAGTGTGGTCACTGATGTGTTTTGCCTCTTCTGGTGACAGCTTCAGATTTGGGGCAGCAACCAGCTGATCAGCAAGCCTTTTGCTGACCCCTTCGTAGTCATTCAGACCCCTTCATAATAGTTATTTAGCAGAAGGGAGCCAGACATTGCAAGGAGGATGCAGAAGCCTTTTAGTTCTTTGAATCTTGTTTTGCTGTTGGGTGCTCATTCCTTACTTCAATATTTGTTGCTTATCTTCATTTTAATCTTACTTTACTGATTTTGACTTTCCTTCTTTGTAATCTGTGGCTTTTAATGCCTAAACGGTCCTGAATATTTGATCAAAATAAGACCTAATTCCCCTTTGGAAGAGAATAAATCATTTGAAAAGTGGCAGAAAGAGAAACCATATGCAGGCAAAATATAGTTTGAGGGAAAAGCTACAGCATGCAAGCATATACAATCAATTACTGAAACTTGGCACTAATGCTCCCTCTGCTTCTTGCTTAGCCACTTTGAGGCTTAGAGTGCAACTTAGGTAGTTTCCATTAATCTAACGTTAAGAGCTCTGGGCACAGAACTTTTGCATGTGCATTCTCTTAAAAATCTCATTTTCTCCCAGTTTTCTGTGTCTTAGTTTCTCCAGTTTCTTGTTTGGGTATACTTGCTGTGGTTCATTCCGTTTGCCAGCTAAATCTCATTTATTTATTATTTTCAGTAGAGAACAGGGGTAGAAGTTGGTCTCTCTCTACAATTTCATAATTATAAGTAGGATGTGTTAATAATACGTATCCTTCCTAGTGCTGTTTTAGCAGAGTCTGTGGTCCACATTTACAAAAAAGCTACCATATTTGTATTACTCAAGACCTGAGACTCTTGATTGATCTTGTTCCTGCTGCCTAGTGAAGGCTGTTAGGGAGCTTTGAAGATGTCAAGTGCTGCAAAACTGAGAAGCAATCTTCATCCTGAGGCAGAGTTAATCAGACTGATGAACATACAGAGGAAACTGCAGTCATGGGCATCGTCTATGGCAAAATAAGTTATAGTTACTTGCTGAAATAGATTTACTTATGTTGTGTTTCTCTTGTAGATGGGTTACTAAAAGCAAGTTCGAAAAAAAATTTACTGGAAATTACTACTATTCTTTCTCCCCCACACCCTGAAATCTCATTTTCAAGTATTTTAAAATGCTTTTTAATTTTTAAATTAAACTTTGTTTAATCCTATCTGAGCATTTTCTGGCAAGGTGGTTAAAATATTATTTAAATGAAGGGTATCATTTAAAGCTGATTTTTTTTAAAGGCTGAATATTTAAAGTTTTGCCTACTTTAACATCAACATTTATATTAATGCATAACTAAATATTCTGGCAGCACAAGCCTGACATTTAAAAGAAATTCATATGAGTAGGAGGAGGAAGTCACTAGGTAAGTGCTGGAAGTAGAGTTTAAGTGATCAGCTGGATTCTGGCAGGTATTAGGCTTTATGCTAGTGGAAGGGACAGGCATGTTGATGAAAGTTATTAGGTACTTTGCACAACCGTATAATATTAATAACAGAAAAATCAGGGCATCTGTGTTTTTTCTGTTTCGCTCTGTAAATGAAGAAGTACTTGTGAGAAGCGGAGATCGTAGGACCTTGTGATCCAAAGCTGTTGAGCACATGAACTGTAGAGACTTTTGTTCAACAGCTAGATCTTAACTGAGCAGAAAATGGTAAACTTGTAAGTCAAAAACATTTAATGTATTTTGTTTTAAAAAACCCAAACTCCTCAACACCCAAGCAACTTTTCCATGTGTTTACAGCATTCAAGTTAGTTCTCCAGAAAAGCAGCTTGTATTACTTAATACAAGAAAAGATATTTCTTATATTAAGTAATAAATATTTCTTTTGAATCTAGTATCATGTAAAAGGTAGTACAGATGGCTTTTAAGCAGTATGGTTGCCTGATGATATACATAAAACATCTTTCATGGCCCCAAAATTAAAGATTTGGTGTTGTGATTAGAGGGTATCACCTTGAAAATTGTCATTCTGGCTTTGGAGGGGGGAAGGCATAATATGATTATTTTTAAATAAAATTAAAGAATAAAATGATTATTTTTAAAACAATCAGGGGATGGGGTAACACAATATAACTCTGGGTTTATTGTTCAGAGTAACAGAATTAATAGATTGTGTATCTTATTATCTTATTTCCTTTTTTTTTTTTCCCTCTCCAGTCTTTTGAGGGTGTTGTGGGGTGTTTGGTTTTTTTTTGTTTTTTTTTTTTTTATCTGACAAAGCACTGAGGGGCTACCACTTGACAAACTCATGGCTGAGGAATTCTGGTGATTTAATTTTTTAATTTCAAGAACTGCACTTCTATGGGAAATAAGTCTGGATTTTTAGTAACTAACTGGTACCTTACAAATAAAGATCAGTTGCAGGTAAATTTTTTTTTTGTGTGAAAATGGAACAAAAAGGATCTGTTGCATGTGCAAACACATTACTATTTTGGAAGGAATTATTTGTTACCTTAAAGATGATTGTGGTGGTGGGGAAATAGGTTTTGGAGCACAAAGAAGCATTAGGTTAAATTAATTGTGAAAGAAATCTTCATCTCTCCCCCTCAAGTTTTGTGGTGATTTACTTCATACTGCTTTTCTTCCTTCAGCCTTGTTCCCCAGTTCACTTTGCCATTTGTATTCAGAGACCACACTGCTCGCAGATGAATTATAAAAAAACCCCGAGATATTGGGCAGTACCCCATCAGTTCATTCTTATTCTCCTCCTTTACAGGGAGAGAATTGGCCAAAAGAAAAAACCTGTTGTTAGTGAGCAAGAAACAGGTCTGTGTCTTTATTTTAGGAATGTGCTTTTAGTATTCTTGAACAACCTACCTCCCAACAAGAATTGTTGGTGTTGGAGCTGCACAGACTGAATAAACTTCCTGAGGGGAAGCAATTGTAAAATATTCAGGAAGTTATTACAAAATCTGAACTTCTGCTCCTGTCTGCTAACACTATGAAGTGCTCATTTTAAGAATACCAACCAGAATGCTGTAGAGCTTGAAATATATGGCCTTGTTCTTTGGTAATAGGAAACTTTTTTTATAGACTAGATGTCAGAAATGTGACATCAAGTAATGTTAAAGCAAAGGCTTTTAAAATGGTTCTTAACCACCCTCAGAAAAATAGTTTGTGGCAGTTCTTGCAACTTGCAGTGTTCCCTGCTGCTGCTAGAAATGGATCTGATTTTCATTATTTTTCTTGTTGCTCCAGTTTTAGTTTTGGATACCAGCTTGTCAACTTCACTGTGCTTCTCTTTGGGGGAAACTGGCAGGAATAGAGAAGACTGGAAAGGAAAGCCTGAAAAAGGGAAGCATTAAGAGAAAATAAACTTCAATTTCTGTGTTATCATAGGGATCCCCCTGGTTCTTGTTTGAACTTTACCTTGGCTGAAAGCAGCCTTGTAGTTGGTGCCTGTATTGTGCTTTCGCTGGTAACACTTACTAGTGGCAATGACATAATGTGTTTTTTCAGTTGTGGTGTGGGTTTGTTTTTTTTTTTTAATTTTTTTAATTTTTTTAATTTATTTTTTTATTATTATTATTTTCTTATCCCCCTCCCCAGCCCTGGCACTCATCTGCCAGCCAGCCAGCCCTGCTGAGTCTGCTGCAGGCTGGGAGTTGCTGTGCTGCTGCACTGCCATTCCGGTGTCTGTTGTCCTTGCTAGATTAGACTGATTTTTAAAGGATAGGAGTATCATTTTTGATTGGATTAAACACCGTTTACATAGGTGAGGGAGGTTTTTTGTGTTTTGTTTTTGTTTGGTTTTTTTTGTGGAGAACGGCAGTCTGTGAGGATGAAGAAATTTTTCTTTGTTTCATTTGTCTTGCTGTAAATCAGAACTGTCAGCATGTTATTCCACCCAAGACTGTGTACTTACAATTGGTCAGCTTACTACAGGTGTTACAGAAGTATAAAAATCAGTCTGTCTTCCTTACCGTAATGTGAATGAGTAGCTATTTTTGTGTTTGAGCATGACTATTCTGAAACTTAGGAAAAATTTGAACTCAAACTTGCTTGAGTCTGATGATGTATGGAAGTGTCTCTTGAATTTGAGAATGTTCTTGAGGAGAACTGAAAAATGTGCAAGACTCTTCAGTTTTCAGGGTGTGAAAGACAGACATTGAGACCTTCAAACCTGGGGCCGATATAAGTAGTACTTCAGCACGAATGTGCAGGGTTTGTCTCATCCCTCCTCCTCTCCCAGGTTTAGAAATTAATTTGATAACAGAAAAGAACTTTGAAAGCTATTTTATTATTGAATTACTAATGTAAAAAGTGGTACTAGAATTTGATCCAATATTTATAGATTTCTGCTGTGCGAGAGTTGGAACAGCCTCATGAGGATAGTTTAAAATTCACATTTTTAATAATCTCTTAAAGCTGAAAGAATGGTGGAGTCCTCAGGAAGAGTTTTGAAAAGAACTCAAGAGTCCTGCGTATTTCTGTACAGTCTGTTTCTCCTACTTGCTGTTATTGCTGGGAATGCTTGTTTTCCACTTCAGATTTTTTTTATTATTCCTGCAATATAATCCTCAAGGAAGGTAATTAGGCTGTTACAGAACTAGTGAGACTTTCAGCTGACAACTCTTGTACTTACCTAAACTCATCTGCCCTGTCTTCTAATCCATATTGTGCATTGATGTCTCTCATTGAGCCTTCTTGATGGCAATTACAGGTTTTATCCAGCTGCTGTGTTAATTTTGTTGATGAGAAATGTTGGGCGTTTCTGTCATATTGCTGATGTGTTGATACCATTATAGTCTAAAAGTGCAAAAGTTCTAATATCTTAACTGTAATTGTTTTTTGAAAAATTTTTGTTGTGTTTTTACAGGAGCTGATATGTGCTAGTTAACTCTCTTAAGGATGACTTGTATAGAAAGCTTGCAGGTGTTGTGGTCAGGCTCTTCTCAGTTGAAGTGTGGATTCATCTTCACATGGCTCAGTTTTTTGGTTGAGGGATGGCTGCTATGAGAATCCTCATCCAGTTCCCAAACTGCTGCCTCGGAGGTAATGATATTCTTACTGTTGCAGAGCACAAACAGTATTCCTCTCGGCTCCCTGAAATGCTGAATTTTAGCGAAGAAAATAGACGTTTGCTTAAAATATTAGCTGGATAGTCCACCTACATTCTGTACAGGGCTGAAATTTCTTGCACTAATGAAGGTAGTAGGTCTGTGAAACCGGTTAAAAGAAGAAGAGGGAGTGGTGCTGGAGCAGAAGGTAGTGGAGGGTTTACTCCTGGGACTTCACTTTCCTAAGCTTGCCTGAGAGCTGTAGGCAGGCAGTGCTCCTGCCATACTTCAATCCATGCTTTGTTCTGGATTTCCCAGTACCTGGGGGTTTGCTGGCTACTTTGAACTGGATTTGCAATGCGTTGAGCCCTAGGGCTGTAGAATTCAGTGACTAGTACCCACATCTTCAGGTTTGGAAAGGAAAAGAAAGCCCATTGATCAGAAGAACCTGTTAGTTAGTAAACTGACCAAGCTGATCGCTCGAACACTTCAGAGGCTGCTGGATCCCAGCACAGACTCCCAGGGACATACTGATCTTGATGTCAGCCCTGCTTCATGAAACACTTTGTTTCTCCTGACCTTGGCAGTGCAAACTGTTGGTCCATGGTGGTTTTGGTGTCCTTGTATAACTTAGGTCTTGGCTGTAGTACAGACACAAGATATATTGGGCACTGTAACAACGGTGCTAGCGCTAGTCAAGCTCTAAGGAAATGGGCAGCAAACTTTTTAAAGACTATTTTTGGTAATTTTTAAGTAGAGAATGCCTGAACATAAGTAGACTTCCCCGTCCACTAATGAAAGGATTTAGTTTTAATTTGACTTAGTATGTTTTCTGGTTATGCTAAATTACTTCGATGTGGCCTTTGTGGTTATGTATCAAAACTTTTTGCAGCATACTGGCTCCACTAGCTTAAAGACTGTGCTAATCAATGTTGTAGCAGATTTTGTTGGTAAAACCTCTGTATGTGTAAGCAAATGGACAAGAAAAAAGTTCCAGTTTATTAAACTGCATGTTGGTCTAGTAAATATTGACTAACTGTAGTTTGGAGTAGGGGATAAGTCTTTTGAGTGAAAAGACAAATTGCAGCCTAAAGGGAAACTTTAAATGTAGGATCCTGGTGTGTTAAAGCCTACTGTGGTATATGGGTAGTACTACCTGCTACACAGGATTTATTCTGTTCTCACGCATTGAGCTTCCAACAGTGGCAGCATCGGTGAGTTATATGTGTGGCTTTCCATGAGGATGAGGTAACCTGTAGTAGGTTTCCAGAATTGTTACCCAAAATGACTTTTCATTTCTACCGGGTTTGTCTGCTTTTTTTCCTCTAACCTTTATGTGTTACTTTGGAAGCTCCTCTTAATGTTTGTTGTAGTTTGCTTGAAAGTACTAGGAATTTTCATTTGAGCTTCCTGCTTTTTTTTATCTCCATGCCAGAAAGGTCCGAGGACTGCCTCCTCAACAGTAGCATCTGACCTGAAGTGTTGGGGTCTGCAGAAGATCCTTTCTCCTCTACAAGTGTGTTCCATAATATTGTGAGCAGCAGCAGTAGCTTCCACTGAGCTGTACTGAAGGCAGATGTATTTGGTTACTCTGAAATGTTATTTATTTACAGCATAATTCACTGATTAAATGGTCCAGAAGTGCAGCTTTTTTTAAAGGATCTGTCCTGTGGTTCTCCTTGAAAGAATGTCTTTCCTTCAGATCATATATGTGAGAAACTGGCTTAAAGTTTTGCTTCAGCTGCTTTGTGTCCATTGGTCAAGATAAACATCCTGAGAGGCGCCTTGAGATAGCAGTCTCATGACTGGCATTCCTTAAAAAAAATGCCAATATCTTTGTACTATTGAGTACTGTGGTTGGTCAGCAGCTGTTATCTGGGCAAGGGAGACAAAGGGGATGAAGCAACTAACCCAAGGCATGTTCTGGACAATGACTTCTTGGAATGGGAGTGTTAAGAGGGTTAAGTGGTCAGGAAGTATGTGAGCTCTGACTTCTCAACCAATGAGAGGGGAGACAGGAAAATAAGCGGTCAGAGTAAAATGTATAAAAACCTAAAAATGAAAAGAGAATTCATGCATCTAGTCTGGAGATGCGCCTGATACGGGTGCAGGTCTGGAGCCCTCAATATAGGAAGGATATGGACCCGATGGAGCAGTCCCAGAGGAGGGCCATGAAGATGATCAAAGGGCTGGATCACCTCTGCTACGAAGATAGATTGAGAGAGCTGGAGTTGTTCAGCTTGGCTTCTCCAGGAGGCTCTGGGGAGACCCAATAGCAGCCTTTCAGTACCTGAAGGGGGCCTACAGGAGGGCTGGGGAACGTCTGTTCACAAAGGCCTGCTGTGATAGGACGAGGGGCAATGGATTTAAGTTGGAGAAAAGTAGATTTAGGTTGGATATTAAGAAAAATTTCTTTAAGGGTGGTGGAACACCAGAACAGGTTGCCTAGGGAGGTGGTTGAGGCCCCTTCCCTGGAGATATTCAAGGTGAGGCTCAATGAGGCCCTGGGCAACCTGGTCTAGTTGGGGGTGTCCCTGTGAATGTGGGGAGGTCGGACTAGATGACCTTTGGAGGTCCCTTCCGGCCTGGATGATTCTATCATTCTATGAATAAGTTTCTGACAGGGAAGTGTGAAAAAGAGAGGAAAGGGTGTTTGGAACTGTTGCCGCCTCTCTTCATCATTGTGATTGTGCTGTTCCATGATCCTGCTTTGGAGCTGGTGATGCATTTCTTTACTGTGAGCTCTTTACACTGAGTCTACCTCCCTGGTTATGGTCTTTTCCCTTGTCCCATCCTGTTTCCTGGCTCTGTCCTAGCAACATTTCTTCCTCTCCACCCAACACCTTTCAGGGCTTTCAAACCCCAAGACACATTCTATAGTACCATGTCCCACCTGTTTTCAGAAGCTCTGGAATCTGGGCTGTGAGGTATATCTTGCAGGAGTGTGCTTAAAGTGGAACTTAAAAGGCACTCAAAATTACAGTGCCTTCTTGTAATATCTGTTAGATATAGATTGTGTTTCTACTTTACCTATGGTTTGACAGGTACCAGCTTTCTTGGGATGAGCTCATTGATCTCCTCTCCCAGCCCAGTGAATTTTTGCCCTGTGTAACTCTCTCATGTTGGGAAAGCCCTGGCACTTCCCTACCTGAGGTGTTGCTCTGCAGAGGTGGTTTGTTATTCTCTAGTTTATTTGCCTGTCTTTAACTTCGTGGTATCCTTGGGGACTTCATAAATACTACTTCCTCCGGCCAAGCTACTGATATGAAGGAAAAGCCATCAATAAATTATTCATATGTTGTTCATTTTCGATGTTTAGGAATTAATGTGGCTTCACTTAAAAATTCTCTTCTGTGGCTGGAGTAAAATTGCTGCATACCAACTTTTGTTTTAATTTTAGATAAATTATTTTGCATTTTCATACTAGTGGTTTCAAAACCAATTAAAAGTTCTGTAAAAAATCCCACTGTAATGTTAAATACTGTATTAGGGTCCTATTTAAAAGGATTCATAGTGTGTACTTTGTTAATGTAGGCTGTTTTTTAAACACTTAAACAGCACAAAATTGCACTTGATATGTAAGATATAATTTGTGATCATTTAATACACTTTTGAAGCAGTATCTTCAAACTAGGTAATTTTGAAGTTACAAGATGCCAGTTTCCTTAAAGAACAAAACAAACCCCACAAGCCAAACACGTAAACCTCTCTAAACCACACGTCTGTGGTGTTGATTGCTTCTAACACATTTATGTCCCGTTATGGCTCAGGAATGTGTTTTCTTTGTAATAGGAAGTGTGAAATTATATTTTTTCCCTCATTTTAGCAATTAAATTGAGAGAGGCAAAGGCTTGTGTATATATATATAAATAACTTCTCTAATAGTTTTACTCTTTATCTTGCCTGTTTTTAGGGTTTTGTTGGGGTTTTCTTGTTTGTTTCTTTCTTTTTAAATCTTGGACTGTGCTTCTTGGCTTGTTGAAGAAGGTAAACACTTTTCTGTATGCTGCAGACTTAGTTCATGAAAATATCAAACTTCATTCCACAGCCAGTTCTTTTCAAACACTGAAAAGAACACACTCTGATGGCAGATAGGGAATTAGTCTTTGAAAAGACAGTAAAGATGTTTAAAAGCATCCAGCACCACTTTACAAGGAGAGTGGATGAGGGGAAGCAGTGTCAGCCTTGCTTAGGGGAAGGAATTCGGGGCAAATGTTAGCGTTTCCTGCCTACTCACTTTGCAGCATCTCAGTCACCTCAGTGACGTTTTCAGTGTTACTATGACTTGTCATTGTAGTTTGCTTTATAGTATATAAAAGAAAATAATGTCAATATTTAATTGCTGTGATGATCCTAAAAGGCAGTTGCTGTGATTTGAAAGCATTTGTCCTGCTAGTTTGAGTTATTTTGTGTTTTGTTTTTTGTTGGTTTTTTTTTTNGGAGGCTCTGGGGAGACCCAATAGCAGCCTTTCAGTACCTGAAGGGGGCCTACAAGAGGGCTGGAGAACGTCTGTTCACAAAGGCCTGCTGTGATAGGACGAGGGGCAATGGATTTAAGTTGGAGAAAAGTAGATTTAGGTTGGATATTAAGAAAAATTTCTTTAAGGGTGGTGGAACACCAGAACAGGTTGCCTAGGGAGGTGGTTGAGGCCCCTTCCCTGGAGATATTCAAGGTGAGGCTCAATGAGGCCCTGGGCAACCTGGTCTAGTTGGGGGTGTCCCTGTGAATGTGGGGAGGTCGGACTAGATGACCTTTGGAGGTCCCTTCCGGCCTGGATGATTCTATCATTCTATGAATAAGTTTCTGACAGGGAAGTGTGAAAAAGAGAGGAAAGGGTGTTTGGAACTGTTGCCGCCTCTCTTCATCATTGTGATTGTGCTGTTCCATGATCCTGCTTTGGAGCTGGTGATGCATTTCTTTACTGTGAGCTCTTTACACTGAGTCTACCTCCCTGGTTATGGTCTTTTCCCTTGTCCCATCCTGTTTCCTGGCTCTGTCCTAGCAACATTTCTTCCTCTCCACCCAACACCTTTCAGGGCTTTCAAACCCCAAGACACATTCTATAGTACCATGTCCCACCTGTTTTCAGAAGCTCTGGAATCTGGGCTGTGAGGTATATCTTGCAGGAGTGTGCTTAAAGTGGAACTTAAAAGGCACTCAAAATTACAGTGCCTTCTTGTAATATCTGTTAGATATAGATTGTGTTTCTACTTTACCTATGGTTTGACAGGTACCAGCTTTCTTGGGATGATCTCATTGATCTCCTCTCCCAGCCCAGTGAATTTTTGCCCTGTGTAACTCTCTCATGTTGGGAAAGCCCTGGCACTTCCCTACCTGAGGTGTTGCTCTGCAGAGGTGGTTTGTTATTCTCTAGTTTATTTGCCTGTCTTTAACTTCGTGGTATCCTTGGGGACTTCATAAATACTACTTCCTCCGGCCAAGCTACTGATATGAAGGAAAAGCCATCAATAAATTATTCATATGTTGTTCATTTTCGATGTTTAGGAATTAATGTGGCTTCACTTAAAAATTCTCTTCTGTGGATGGAGTAAAATTGCTGCATACCAACTTTTGTTTTAATTTTAGATAAATTATTTTGCATTTTCATACTAGTGGTTTCAAAACCAATTAAAAGTTCTGTAAAAAATCCCACTGTAATGTTAAATACTGTATTAGGGTCCTATTTAAAAGGATTCATAGTGTGTACTTTGTTAATGTAGGCTGTTTTTTAAACACTTAAACAGCACAAAATTGCACTTGATATGTAAGATATAATTTGTGATCATTTAATACACTTTTGAAGCAGTATCTTCAAACTAGGTAATTTTGAAGTTACAAGATGCCAGTTTCCTTAAAGAACAAAACAAACCCCACAAGCCAAACACGTAAACCTCTCTAAACCACACGTCTGTGGTGTTGATTGCTTCTAACACATTTATGTCCCGTTATGGCTCAGGAATGTGTTTTCTTTGTAATAGGAAGTGTGAAATTATATTTTTTCCCTCATTTTAGCAATTAAATTGAGAGAGGCAAAGGCTTGTGTATATATATATATAAATAACTTCTGTAACAGTTTTACTCTTTATCTTGCCTGTTTTTAGGGTTTTGTTGGGGTTTTCTTGTTTGTTTCTTTCTTTTTAAATCTTGGACTGTGCTTCTTGGCTTGTTGAAGAAGGTAAACACTTTTCTGTATGCTGCAGACTTAGTTCATGAAAATATCAAACTTCATTCCACAGCCAGTTCTTTTCAAACACTGAAAAGAACACACTCTGATGGCAGATAGGGAATTAGTCTTTGAAAAGACAGTAAAGATGTTTAAAAGCATCCAGCACCACTTTACAAGGAGAGTGGATGAGGGGAAGCAGTGTCAGCCTTGCTTAGGGGAAGGAATTCGGGGCAAATGTTAGCGTTTCCTGCCTACTCACTTTGCAGCATCTCAGTCACCTCAGTGACGTTTTCAGTGTTACTATGACTTGTCATTGTAGTTTGCTTTATAGTATATAAAAGAAAATAATGTCAATATTTAATTGCTGTGATGATCCTAAAAGGCAGTTGCTGTGATTTGAAAGCATTTGTCCTGCTAGTTTGAGTTATTTTGTGTTTTGTTTTTTGTTGTTTTTTTTTTTTTTTTTCCCTTGGGCATAATTGTGATTCAATGTAGCTTTTTAAAAACCTATTGCTTCAGTGACTGAGTGGCAGAAAATGTGGTATTCCTGTTGTACATACACAGGGTACATAATAATCTTTTACATAAAAGTTTGTGTTACATAAAACTTTGTATTGCTTTTACCACACAGACTCTACTGCAAACCAGTATTGGTGTTTTGAGATGGATATATGTAGCTGCTGTAAAAATGTGCTGGAAAATAAAGCTTACATGTTTTCTTCAGCTGTGCTCTTGTGTAGTGAAACGTGCCAGACTGGCTCAGGGCACTCACAGGCTGCGCTGATGGTGAGGAACTTCAGAAGGACCTCACAGCATCGAGGAAGTGATGAAAAAGCACAAGGTGGACATCAGTGTAACCTCAATGTAGGTAAAGCTTTGAGGGGAGAAATAATCCAAGCTGAACGTACCCACTGTTGTGCTCAGCACTGGCAGTTCCAGCTCCTGCGGTCAGGCCTGGCAGTTCTCTGATGGCATTAGCCCAGCATGGAGCAGTCTTTTGTCGAAGTGGCTGGTGAGCGGCCCCGTGTTCTTGAGGGTACTGAGAACACACTTTCTGCTGTATAAAAACAACAGTGGTGTGTGCAGCTCTAGTCTCTTCTTCGCTGCTCAGGAAGAAAGTAGTTAGAGAAGGTTAAAACCTATTATGAGCACTTGATCTGTGGTAGAGAAGGCTGAGATTGGTGAAGGATCTGAGTGAGGTTTGCTGACTTGAAGGCAGTGAGTGAGGTGAGTGTGCAATGTTTCTCACCAAACCCTGGACTTAGAGCTGTGGGTAACTTGGTGAAACAAAAAGTATGGCTGAAAACAGATTATAGACAGAACCATATTATGCAGTGGGTATTGAACTTCTGGGACTTTTGGCCTCTGGAGGCAGATAGCAGATTCAGAAAGGGGTTAGGCGTGTTGATGAAGAACAGGTCAGTAACTGTACAGCAAAAATCTAAGCAGCTGTTTGCAACCCTTGCAATTCCTTGTAATGGCTGTAGGTGCTGGAGTACTACAAGGGGAATGAGTTGTAGAGAATGGCCAGGCTTGGCTGTTTTCACTTTAATAAGAAAATAAAACACCACAAAATCAACCTACTGTTGCTATTGCTGGGAACTGAACTGTAGGTCTCACCCAGTGTGATACTATGTATGTGATGTGGTGACAACTCTAGGAAATGCATCCCACTTAAATAAAAATTAAGCTTCTGACTCTCCACAGAGCTGTTGTGAAATGTAGTGCAGGTTCTCTGCTGCAAGGGATGTTCTCTTTTTTATTGATATACTCTTGTGCCACATCAATCAGAAAACAGAAATGTCACTATATCCTTTTCATGACTAGAAATGTGAGCTGTAGATATGCTACCAGGTTTACAGTCCTTTTACATTTGGTATGTGTTAATCAAAAGTTCCAGGATTTCTATGTGACTGCTTCCTGAAGGCATTCAAACACTTGTGTCTCCACAATGCAGGATGTTCCGTGATGGGCAGTGCATCCTTGAGAATCTTCCAGTTTTGATCAGGAGAGCTTAAGTGATGGGGAGCTTTCCACACCTCTTGGTCATCCAGTCAAGTGGTCATTCACTTGCCTTAAAAATATGGCATCTTCAGTTAAAGCTTGTGAAATTGAAATGCATTCTTATTTTTTATGGCATCATTTTGTGAAAGCAGCTGCTTCTCTTGAGTTGTCTCCTAATTTCCTCAATAAGAATTAGGTTCTGTAAGATATTCTGGAGCGACTTTTTACATCGCTGACTTCTGTAGGCTTCTGCTGGTGTTGTCGTCTCAGTTTGAGTTTGGCCAGTGCTATAGGTGTTGGATCCGAATAGAAATTTCTAGTAACTTCTTATTCATATCAACGGCGTTATTCTTAGTTCATGTTAAATTTGTGTGATGCTCTGACTGCAGAGGGAGATATGGCATATGCTTTTCTGCTTGTTCTGGCAGCACTGAGTATGTGACACTTACGGACATGGTTTAGCGGTGACTTGGCAGTGTTAGGTTTATGGTTGGACTTGATGATCTTAAAGATCTTTTCCAACCTAAACGATTCTGTGATTTCTCATGATTAGAGTTGTGAGAAACTTAGCTTTAGTGAGTACTTAAACTACTCACTAACCATTTAGGCTGGACAGGCTGGGCCACCCATGGTCATTCTTCTGACCCCTTTTGACTTCTGCATATCCAACAGTTACTCAAATGTAAGTTTTTTGCTATTTCGTTCCCTAATGCCACAACCTGATTGTCATCCATTAGATTGTAACACAGAGGGAAGGTCATGAGGTTCATCAGTATGATAACATAAGGCCTATCAAGGTCTGGCACGATTCTCCCTCCCATCCCTTGACGCCTGCTGGGTTGCCACCAGCAGCGGAGGTCACAGAAGAGGAGTGAAGAAACTGACCCAGTCTTGCCCTTGGCTTTAGCTTACAGAACCTTTTTTGAAAACCTTCCCAAGCACTATGTTTCATTCAAATTTACGATCTTTGTGTTTGCTTTGGGTTGTGGGTTTTTTTTGTTTGTGGGTTTGTTTTTTTTTGTTTGTTTGTTTGTTTTTTTGAGTTATTAAAATATTTTTTTTGAGTTAATTTTAACGGGTCACTTCTCTGGGTTATCATCCACTCTTCAGAAGGTGGAGCTACTGGTCCTTTTACTCTAGTAACATGAGTCCATCCCTTTTCTTTCATTCTTACTGCTGCTTCTGTTGTCAGGAGCACCAGGAAAGGTCCTTCCCAGGCTGGGGTCAAAGTATCTTCTTGCCAGGACTTCACTAGTACCGTCACCAGGTTGTATCTGGTGCAGCCTGAAGTCCGAGGAGGCTGTCTGAGGCAGTGATCCATGCTGTCTCAAATCTGTAAGAGACTGGGCTATCGCCCCACAGGTAGTTTGTAAGACAGACATCGTTAATTTCAGAAATTGGTACACCTTCCTCTCTTCCTGAATAAGGAAGACCAAGTAGCATCTCATGTGGAGATACTCCCAGATCTTTCCTCAGAGAAGTTTTAATTCACAACAAAGCTATGGGCAAGCATTTAGTCCAAGGTAATTTAGTTTCTGTTACCAACTTGATGATACGTGTTTTGAGAGTTGCGTTCATCCTCTCAACCCTGCTAGAGCTCTGAGGATGCCAGGGGGTGTTGAAGTCCCATTGTATCTTCAAGGCTGTGCATATCATGTGCAATATCTTTGAAGTGAAATGAGTTCCCGTGTCAGAATTTATTCTTTCTATTATTCCATA
>VZRU01008477.1:2432-18124 GCA_013398155.1 Pedionomus torquatus
CCCATTGTAGCTGACGGGTCGCTGATCTTGGGTTCTCACAATTAATTCGCCATCGGAAACCTCTTCACCCACTGCAGAAAAAACAAAGATTTGTATTAAAATGAAGGAACACGTCCTCTAAAATGTATGAAGCAATCCCAGATATGTCAATTGTCTATATAAATTTTCACACAGCAGACAATGAAAACAGAGAGTAAAAATACGAAGAGGAGAAAGGTAAACAAACCACCGAAAGACAACAGGCTCTGGGACACCACCGCAGCGTTAGGAAATCAAATCTGTCCAGTTTGTTTTGCAAAAAGGAGGGATCTTTGTGCCATGGGCCAGCCACTGAGTCACAGTTTACGAGCAGTGGCACATGCTACGGTGTCTGAATATATCCTTTTACTCATTGCTTTCCTCCCTTGCTCTTCAGCTCTCCCCCACCCAACCCCTCTAAAGGAAAAACAACCGACGGACAAAAATGCCTAAACCACTGCCAGCTCGTTAGGAAATTAACTTAATGTTTATCAGTGCCCTCAAATGATTTACAAGGAATTTAAAACAAACACAAAGCCAACCCAAAGCAATTCAATCACTTCTCTCTATGAAATTGCACGAATCTTTAGTTATTTCTGGGAGCTACTACCAAATCTGCAAAAGCTGCTTTGGATTTAACTGATCACAGTGATTTAGTGCCTTTTAATAAATGAAGAAAATAAAAATTACGCAGCTGCCGGTGACTTGCACGGTCATGAATCTACAGCGAACTGTGGGCACGTTTGTTCCACCAGTTCTTTCTCACTTGAAGCAAATGAGACTATTTCTGTAGGCTAAGCGTATGCTCAGCGCTCTGCTGCATCAGCGTGGTGCTCAGCAATTCTGGGGATTTGCTCCTGAAACTTTTTAATGTCAGTAGTTTCAGGATGCAAATCACGGTGCTGGCTTCAATCTATAAAACCTCTAGCTTGTTTTACCTTAGGGCTCTTTTTAGGAAAAGAGGAGCTCTCTCCAAAGGAACATTAGAGCAGAGTAAGGTACAGCATTCCAGCCGCTCTATATCCATTTCCCCTGGGAGCCCCATTAGCGAGCACTGAGCAGACCCAACTTTTGGAAAGAAGACTTGGTATCTCCATCCCTAATGCAGAAACAGCAGAACAGGAGGGGTCTACGAACCACCACCACCACCACTCCCCGGGGCCACAGAGGGTTTAGATCCAGTCCAGGGACTGCTGTTTGGATGCATCCAGAGAGAAGTATCAGTTCCCCGCTGGATCGAAGGTGATCTGTATGAGAAATCCAGTTCCTCACAGCTTCACATTCCAGCTTGCTGTGTAATAACTTCCCTCTGCAAACACGCACTTGGGTTGTGGCATCATTAGAAGATTTCTTCCTTTGTCAATTTTCCCCCCATTGTTACTAGTTCTTTTTCAGTTCCATGGGGCGTTCGGTATTTTAACCGCATCTGGTTACTCTCTTGTCCTCAGAACCAGACAACATGGTGCCTATTGCAAGTGCCCAGTTCACGTCAGAAGAACAAATAATCAGAGAATGAGAAATTTCCTGATTTCAAAGGAAAAAACAATCCGCTATGGGCAAGGCTGCTTTTTTATATTCTGAAACAGCTTTATTCAATAGATTACACTTTTGGAGCTCTGAGCCCAGGAACAATATGCTACAACGGCCCTTGGCTGCAGCACTGAAAAACACTTCCCAGTCTCTTACTCAACAATGTTCATATCCTTGATCCTGTTATCTGAAACACACAGAAGGATTTCAACTACAATAAGCGGTGTGCAGGTATTCGGGAATGGAGTTGCGAGATCCAACTGCCCAAAGCATGAGGAACATGCTTGAAAAAAGTTTAATTATTTGACTAAAGGAATTACTTACTGCCTTAATATCTGTTTGTTGTTACAGCACTCACAAGCTTTTTATTGGAAATGCATTCTGAGCAGCGCACTTCAAATCTTGTGCCAGACTCAGCTCAAAGTCTGTAACTTCTACTAATAATGCAGGTGCATTTATGAAGAGGGAAACAAAAAAACACCCAACCCCAATGACAACCAAACCAAAACAAAAAAAATGTCAAATCGAAAACACCTTCATACTCACTCAACATCATAGAGAAGAGAAGGTAGGCTTAGCATTCCTTTCTTCTGCAGCAGATAACTGGGTTCTGTGAAGGGCTTCTGCAAGTTCTGCTGTCTACATTGTAACACAAAAACACTACATGGAAATCAAAGAACTCATATAACAAAAATTACAGAGCTGCCAGGTTCAAACTGGTGAGCAGGAAGGATACATTTTTTAATTCCTTCTTCTCCTCCCTTCCCCAAGCAGGGCACAGAATCCAACAGGTACAACTACTGATTAAATTCTAAGGGTTGTATTTGATATGTGTTGTGTTTTAAAACACAATTTAGAACAGCCTCAGGTAAACCTGGTTTTAAGCACAGGTTAACTAAAACATGCCTGACAAGTTTTTGCCCAGCACTGCTCTGAAAGTGGATCAAAGTTCTACAGATGTGGTTCAGAAGCTACCCCCGCCAGCAAACAGGAGCCTGCTTTATTTTCTACCCACTAAAGCAACCGTTCCGAATGAGATGCCAGTTTCCAAGCTCAAAAACCCAGTTTCAGGTTATAAAGCAGAGTCATGCCCGCTACTAAAGGACGGCCAGTTTAGCCGAGCCGTGATGTGCCAACCAGTAAGCAGGAGCCAGACAGCTGATGGGGCTGGGCAGGAGCCACAAGCAGCCACTGTTTTGTAGAGAGCTTTTCAGGAATCCCTCCTACAAGCCAGTCTTTGCAAAAGACTACACTGCTGCTGTCTTTTGCACTGAATGAAATCCTGCAGATGAATTTCTGAACAAAATATCCTTTCAGTTTATGCAAATGCTGGCACACAACCTTTATATTCGGTCGGTCAGTCCCGGCACAGCTAAGGTTTCGTGGCTCTGAATGTTATCAAAATTGCTTTGTCTGTTACTTACAGTACCATTGTTCTGGTCAAGTTCATCTCAGGATATAAGGAATGTAATGCTTTTTAGAGAGGTAATACCTCTCAGGAGAAAGCTGAGTTTTCACATGCAGCCTCATTATGATTCTGCTTTAACACCAGAAGTCTAAATTCTCCCTTTGTGATATATATCAGCACAAGTTTACTCATTTCTAGTGACAAGTGGTATAACCTCCTTGTCAAACAAGGTAGAAACTCTTAAGGGTATTTATGAAAACAAACAAGTGACCCTTCTCCAATTACTCCTATTGTCCACACAGGCAAGGCAGAAACGCCCTATCAGCGTTCATGCTCATAAAATGAAATGCCACGACAGCTACGTACAGACTATTTTCTTTAACCATTGAATATGTTCTTTGACCCTTTTCAATTAAGAAACTAAAACTATTAACCCACAAAACCTAAATTATTTAAGCTGAGAATGTGGTTTAATTTCATATACAAAACTATTTTATGCATCACCTATCTCCTATACTGTCCTCCTTTCTACAACTATACTCAGCGTAATAAACCAGTTCTGAATATAAGTCATACTTGTGTTTGCTTTTTTCTAGACCTCCCACAGCTTGCTCCAAAATGACTTCTTCCTTCCATCTGTTTAGACACATGCAAGAGTCAAATCCCGTCACGACCTTGAGGAGCCATAAAGAATCTTGTAAGAGAAATTTTAAGCACTTCACGCTAAGGTATGCAGGAATTTTCTCTTTGGCAAAGCGTGAGGAAGATATTTATAATATCACAGCACAAGTCGAGCATAAAGGAAAGAATGTCACCGATCACTCTTCCCGGCCACCTAAATCTAGTTGTATGGGAGTAATATATACCGTATTAATGCTGCTGCTGCTCGGACTGCAGCAGGGGCTCGCCTGGAGGAGAGTGCTAAGCTCCAGATCAGCAACCATCTGTCGAGACTCGGCCAGCGCGCGCTGCAGCTTACTTAGGGGGGAACCGGTACCCTGGAGGAGACAGAGTCAAAGTTACAAAATTATCTTTTCGAAAGACGTCAAAGGATTATAACATACCAAGAATCATCACTTTCATTTTGAAATGCCTCAGTTCAAAATAGTAATACATAACACGGTCTAGACTTTGTCTAAATGCTGGTATTTCTAATAAATATAGAGGTGTTTAATGTCCTAGGGTCAGCTTTTTAAAAGATCTTCATAGGCACATGTATACCACACACACCAGCAGTACTTCAGTGATAAAGGGGGGAGTGAAAAAAGGCATGACAAAGATGAAAAAAAAATCAGGCAGACCAAGAAAGAAGCAGTGTCCAATAGATTCTAAACACTGTGTCCAAGCATATTCTGCTTTACTGGAATTAACATGTATCAGCCAGCATCCATTATCCTAAAGTCTTTCAGTGTTTTTAACTCACTTATGCTGTCCCAAATGTATTGAGACAAGAAGGAATTATTTTGAAAAAAATAACGTAGCACCTTTGCTATAAACCTGCTGTCTCACGATTCATGTCGCTAGTTCTTCCATGCAGGCAGACATTCATTTTCCTACCATCACTCACAATTCCCCTTAAAAATTAATGAAATACATTCTGCAATAAAATACTGACTTGGTCCACGGTAGCACCGCAGCATCTATTTGGTGGCTTAGTCACTGAAAGGTCATTGATCTCCAGAGGGAAGTCTTCGTTACAGAACTTCTCACATCTTGGAGGTTTGTCTCCTTTCTGGGTGGATGTCAAACAGGGAGAATCCATGTGAAAAGAATTCAGTTCCGCACTTTCTTCACTATTAAAAAAAAATAAGACATTGCCAGAAACAGCACCACTATTCTTTATAAACTTTCAAAGGAAAATCATGGGACAACATAAATAATTATGGCCCTTAAGCCAAGAAAACCATCAAGCATGTGAGACTGCTCTGGTTCCTCGGAACAGCCCCCATGTTTAACAGCTTCATTAGATCAGCTTCAACTTCTGAGGACAACAGCTTGACATTCAGCCAGTTTCAAGAACAGCTACACAACCATGTGCTTGTATCTATTTAACCTTGTAAAGAGCACACAAAAGGCAGTACCTAGCTCCTTTCAATGCTCTGTTACTCTTTCTTCTCTCATGCTCTACTTTTTTTTTTTTTTAATCAAACATTAGGCAACCTAATATTTGCAGGTATACTTTTCAAGGAAATTTCACAGTCATTTAAAGTCATCATCTCACTTCAGAGATCACAGGAGAGCTTTTCCAAAGAGGCTTTATTTTATTTTTAAATATAGCAGCAAAAACTAAAGTGCCGTTTGGACAAACTGTGATTAAACCCAAAACTCAGTTGCCTGACTATCATTTCAATGTGGAGTTGAAGCCTATGATCTATTGGTGTACACCTTCCCTGGGGTTTTAAAGGGAAACAAAAACAATTTATCACTGGGTACATCTGAGTATATTTAGGAATATCTGAAAAGGAATTTAAATGACAAAAAAACAAATCATACCTTGTACATTATTATTGACCAAAGACTGACTCAGAGCCATCCCATACTTGTCCTGCTACGAAAGGTCTTTAGCCCTTAAGATACATGTCAAACAACTGAAAACTTTTCTCTTACACCTTCCCCACAGCAAAAGGTAACTTCATTACAGCCTGAGAGAGAAACAGTTCTCAATTTAAATTCCTTAAATCACAAGTTCATCAAGTCCCTTCCTCAGCTCCAGCACCAACTAATCACAAATTAAGACTAGAAATAATGAAAACTATAGCACATTTGAAATTAACTTGATCATCTACTCGAGCAGTACAGGAACCCAGCAGCACCCTACCTAAGCCCTCTGTACCCTCTGCTCTCTGCGGCTTGTACAAAGGCACACCCTGGTTTCTGCCAGCAGTTTCAAGCTACGCAGTGCTCATTTTCAACTGTTAATTTCCGCTTCATACTGTTTGGGGTTTTTTTTTTAAGTAAATAAAGTGGTAACCATCTCCTCAAAATAAAACATTTCTGTACTCATCAGAGTACATGTCTGTATTCATCACATTTTTGAACTGAACAGAAGCCCGGTGCTAGCACTGCCTGAATTGGGTAAATAATCAAAAACCACATATATTTTAAAGAAAATACTATCTTTTAATTTACATTTCATTAAATATTCTTTAGATACAACTCTTTCCCTACGTGGCAAGACTGTTACCAAAAGGTTTACGTTTAGGTGACATCCAATCTAAGAAAAAGCTCTTGTGAGAGATGCCAGCTCAGAAGTGTCTCTCTCTCATTTCACTTCTCTTGTAAAACCCTAGGATACAACAGGCTTTCTTTTAAGAGAGAAAAGCCCATGTTTGTGAGCTTCTGACATGGAAAGGCCCTGGGGAGATATGAAGGAACAGGCTGTAACCTCCTAGAAAAGGGGATGTGAGGAGATGCAATGAGCGCAGCCCGTTTGGAAGAACACACAGGTCGGGAGAGAGGGGGTTGAACCAAATCCTTTGATTCTGAGGCAGGGAGATTCAAAGGCTCAAGGAACGGTGGCTTAGTCCAGCAGCAGCACACTGAGTTGACGTTAAAGATGGAACTGCTGATGTTCCATCTTTAAAACCAGACCCGAGATTAAAAAAATCCAAAGGCAGCAAACGTTGGTCCAACATTAATGAAGTCACTAAATGAGAGCACAGAGAAATGATTCCTGCACTACAGTATTTCACAATCACTCTTGCAGTTGGATAAGGCATTTGACTGCGTTAATAGCCTTCTTGTTGGCTGTTCCAGGATTCAAGAACTCATGTCAAAAATATTTGCTGGGCTGACAGGGAGGTGCCAGCACCCTTCCCTACAAGCAAAATACATCATCAGCGCTGCAGAGCCAGCAATGGAAAACTGGAGGATCCAGATTCAAGTCCCAGAAGGAATGTTGTGTTCTGTCTCTGCCATTAATGCCCACACTGAGGACTGTCATACTACGACCTTCCTCCCATTTATGGGGCGAGAATTTATTCAGTGACAAACCAGAGCCAGCGGAGGCTGGAGTGCAGACAGTCTGGGATTTGCACTGAGTCAATCATCCCCAATTAGCAGGGCTCCCAGCACCAAATGTGGGCATCAAGAAAACCCTACAGCTCGGCAGCAAATCCCAAATGGGTAGAGCAGCCCTCCTTATCGGCTCTATCTGCATTGCCTGGGTTGAATTTGCTCCTTCTCCCCTAAAATCCCCTTAAGAATAAAACAGAAGAGTTAAAAACCAGTTTTCATATTCAGCCTCATATTCAGATTTGGAGGGATGGCAGTGTGTCATTTGTGCTGCTGGGGGAATAGATAAAGTTCAAGGTAGATGACAAGGGGAATGGAGTCTTTTTAATGATTCATGGACAGTGGAAACTAGAGAGTCCATACACAGCTCGAAGCTCAGTTAAGCTGTGTGGGAATGTGCTGGGACAGCATTCTTTTTCAATGTCTGTCCATTCACCTTGTTTCTGAGCAGGTCTGTCCCACGGCAGTATCAGTTTCTATAATATTTTTGTTTTAAAAGCAACAGAATTAAAGCATCCATAGATAGATATTTCCATTCCATAACCTCAATTTGTCTGGACATCAGGCAGACTTGCTGGCTAAAATTCTTAGCGGGTTTAAACAGCTGTTCATTTACTGTACTTGTCAAACCACCAACGAAAGAGCTACTCCCCCTTCTCCATCTAAAAGGCAGCTATGGAATTTCTGTAAAACTTAAGAAATCCTTCTAAAATAGAGCTGGTAAGTCAGTCAATTTTTTGAAAAGAAATAGAGGAATCAACACAACAAATCAAGAGAAAGTCAGATCTCTGAGTGCCCTTGATTGTGCAGGTCTAAAACTACTTCGATAAATGTGAAGCAGCATTTATAATCTCAGATACCTTCCAGTTCCACTAAGGCACCTGCGTATTTTTCCAACACTTCTCACCATTAGAAGCCTCATTCAGCTCACCCCCAACCACAAGCCCTTTTTCCTCCCTCAACACCAATACAGGGATAGAGCCCCATGAAAGAAGACACACTGGAGAGTGGACAGATTGCCGTCCTTTAAATCTTGCCATCTCATTTTCTTGCCCTAAGTGAAGAAAGCAGCCTGTGCAGAAGAGCCGTGTCCTACATTCTTGCCCAGCCCGTGTGATTTCTTAACAGAAATAACACAGCCACTAAAGCACCACACAAAACCTTATTTTTTTTTTCTAGCCTTACAGAAACATCAGTGTAGAAGTCCAGCTGTGGTCAGAACGTANAGCACCACACAAAACCTTATTTTTTTTTTCTAGCCTTACAGAAACATCAGTGTAGAAGTCCAGCTGTGGTCAGAACGTATTTTACCCTCCAGATTTATAAGCAACATCTGGGATTCCAAAAAAAATCATAGGATTCTTTAAATCTGCATTTTTCTCAATTAGTTTACTTGGCAGGATATGTAGTATTGCAGCTTCTCCTGCCCACGCAGCTCTTGGGGACAAGAGATGCAAAAAAATAACTGCATAAAAATAGAAGTGTGATACCTTACAGCTATTTTAACTTATTTAAATTTTACTTTTCAAGTTGGGAGGCTAATTTTAAAACAGCAGTTACTTTACACATCACATAAGATAACATGAATTACTGAAAGCTTGTATACTCAAGTTTCTACATAACTCAAATTTGTACCTATCTATTTCTTAAACGTAACAGCACATAACCTTTTGGAGCTGGCACATTTTGTCTCTTGTGCAGTCTTGAGACAGTTGCAATCTATGCCATCCCATATATTTCCATCTCCTTTCATGGGTCTGAAAATCTTCAACCATTCTTGATCTGACATTGTCTCCCACCAGTCATCTTTTTTTATGGTGAAGTTGTTACTACTACAGGAATCAGGTTCAGACTTGTGAATTGCAGCAGGAGCCTCTCTGCTTTTTTGGTGAAACAGAATTCCAGTTCTCTCTTCCCAGATTTCATTTTCACTGTCAGTTTTGTCAGATGTGATGGTGTTCTGGACCAAAGCACTCGACGAATCTACACAAGAATTGATATTAAGCCAATGCTCATATTCAGGTAAAGATGACTCAAGGGTTTGTTGGTCTCTGCTCTCCACTTCATTCTCAGAAATTTCGCTGTTTTTCAATGGCCTTGTGTTGTTTGCCTCACAAAATACTTCGCTGCCTGGCTCATCAGAGCTTGATGCAACATCCTGCCCTTCTTCTTCTTCCGTAAGGACAGCCAAGACTTTCACAACTTTCTGACACCGGTTTAAGTATGCTGAGGTAGTTCCCTCCAAGTCTGATGCATTCAGTAACAGTCTTTTATCTACTTCACACATCTCAGAGGTGATTTTTACCCTACTTTTTGGAACATGTGCAGTTCCATACTCCTCGTAAATCTCGTGGGTGCCCTCAGTCCTAACTGTGTCTGTCTCGCTGTTACTTTCAGGGGCAGAGAATGCCACACCTATGCTACAACAGCACGATAAAAAAACCAGTCAGAAATACTGCATTTAAAGAACATACATACGTGCAACTCAGTGTTAAAGCTCTACATTAACCAGAGGCTCCAGCCATGGTTCTGCATGGTTCATACACCAACAGGCAGCTGTGTCCTGCCAAGACCCAACAGAATTCGGCCCAGATTTGGTCGTTACTTCCCAAAAATCAATCTGCGAGTTCCCTCAGGTTATATATCGTGTGGTGATTCTACCTGAGCCCCATGAGTGTGCGCCAATTTCCTAATCTTAAAGCAAAATAAACTTTGATTTTTAAACAAAAGCAGTAGGTTAGATTAACACCTCTACCAGTCTATTCCATTTTTAAAAAAAATCGTGAACTGCCTGGCCTGCATACCATGCTTTATTCTGTGACTCACATTCAGGGAGTCTCCTGACCAAGTGAAAAAAAGGTATCTGACAGCTTCACTGATGATTTCTGGTTGAGTCCAGCAAAGCTGTCTTGACACAGCCTACATCTCTTTCAGGATGTTAGTTGTGAAGTCTCTCTTAGAGAATACACTACTAAAAAACAAACAAACAAAAATTACCTCCTTTCATGTGACAACTTTTCATGCTTTTGCCTTAATTCCTGAGAGCTCTCCAAATTGACATGAAGAAATTGCAAGTCACGCTGCTGTTTTACGTAGATCTGTTTAAAGATAGTAATGCACATTAATGAAAGTCTGGAGTGCAGGAACATGGTCATCAAGCCCTAATACACTGCCTCTCTTCCAAAAATACCCACAAAGTGGTTTTATAAACCAATACCTGTAGCCAAACTTGTCAAAGCCTTCCAAATTTAAGTTGCCACCTTTGCACATGTTTAGGAAAACAACGTTTTACAGCAATAAACAGCATTACTATTAGAAGGCTGTAGTGGTCTCCTAAAACAGAACCACACTGAACCACAAATACAGTATCATTATTGTTATCTGATAGTTAATATATATGATGATATTTATGATAATATATCTGATAGTTAATATATGTTGTTATTACATTGTTCAAAGTTATGCAGAATTACAAGGGCGTGCAATGATGATCATGGTATTTGGCTTTCACTGGATGGGATTTTTTGTAAAGCTAATGTAAAAGATAATCCACTGGTCAATTATTTGCAATAAAAAAAAAAACTGAACATGCCTTGAGAACCTCAAATGAGCACAGTGAATACACCAGTTTTAAGTCTCTCTTGAAAAATAGTACACCATTGCCCTTTAATCTGTGTGAATTCACCTTGTGCCTGTCCCATTCCCACAGCCTTTCAGCTGTGGAGCTTTTCAGCTTCTGGAGCCTTGCACCCTCTCTCATGCTCGAACAAACTGTTATCTAAACGGGGTACCCCCCACTTCCCTGCTGTGAGGGTGGCATTTACTCATTGGAGGACTGAGTAAAAACAATTATGAAAAAAAAAAAAGCTAAAAACACATGCAAATACAGGGATTCGTACCTCAATATTAACCAAAAAAAACCCATTCCATGGGGATCCCAGCAAGGCAGAAACAGCAAATTTTATTTTACTTTTTTCTTAATTAAGAATAGCTAGATTTTTTTTATACCATTCCACGCAGATCTGATGTTACTGAAAAATGTTTTCATTATTTCTTAGCATTAACATATTTAGGGTTGTACCTGTCGCAAACTCGATAGTTCTGTGTCAGTCCGTGCTTGCTTTGACCTGGCAAATTGAAGAAGTTGGTCCTTTCTCTTTGATTTCTCAACTGTTTCAAAACATACCATTTTTTAATTAAAGCAAATAGACACCAAACAAGCACATTTATCAATGCTGCAGTAGAAGCAGGTACCTAACTAAAAGGATTTTCTTAAGATCAATGGGATGTTTCCTCTCCAAATAAAAACAGCACAAAAAACACATGACAACTACACAGATCAAGTATATTCCTTGGACTTTTCACCAGCAACTAGCTTCATTTTATTAGCAGTGATATTCTGCTTCATTGACTGACCTATTTTACTTTTTCATGTTAACATTCTTCCATGGAAAGGAAATTAAGTCATTAATTCTAATTCATGCCTTGTACTGGGAAGTGCTGGGAAATACTGTCCATTACTATTGGTTTTAAAACAATGAGACATGGGATCGATATTTGGCAAAGCAAATAGCAGATAAAAAGTCATAGGCAAGCAAATCACCTCACAGAAGAGGACATCTTTGGTCACGTAATCTTTCAGGGTATATTGCCTGTCTGTAGAAACACTGCAGCAACAATCAGCCCGCTTTTCTTATCCACTGCAATACAGAAGCATTTCTCTCTACCCAAAACCAAAATAAAGCTATCAACACAAGTTGCAGTTTACCCAGTCCTGCATATTAAACTGTCTAAACCAAGCCCACTGGTAAAAAAAAAAAAGAAAAAGAAGAGAAAAAGCAAATTTCTAAACATACTTCCATACAGAAGTGGAGAGAATCAATGGGCTGGTAACTTCATAGGGCTTAAGCTTTAGGTTTTGCACGTGGTTTCTCTTCAGTAGGTTGCCATTTTCTATGCAACCTATGTCAGATGGAAAACGGCACCCCTGTTTATTGCATTAATGTTACAGGAGACATAAGTCTCAAAAGCTTCAAGAGAGACTCCTCTGAGCCATTCCTCCACGTGTAATCATATTGGTGAACTTTCACAAGACTTTATAAACGGCTCCTGCAGGAGCCTCAGTTACTGCTTTCATAGAATGACACGCAAAGGCATACACCTTTAACAAACTACAGGAAAGGCAGGTAAGAAGCTGCCTCCTTCACAGATATTAGTGAACTATTGCTGTCTACAAGTCTCTGCACAGTTGAAAGCTCAGGTATGAGAAGCCAACTGCCCACACTTACCAATCAGTACGAGCTCATTCCTCAAGCAGCCATTTTCTTGTCTGAGCTCAATGATTTCTTCTTCCTGCTTATTATTTTCCTTTATCTTTTCACACAGGTCATCTTTAAAACAAAATGCAGTATTTCCCAGAATGAAAAGGAATCCTGCTGGTCTGCACTGAATTAGATGCCCAGTACAAATATTTACCTTTCAGCTTATTTGTTTCAAGTATTAGTTCTTTCAGTCTCAATGTAAGGTCTTGATTTTCTTCATTAAGCCTTAATTCCTCCGCCCTTGCCGCACGCAACGCACTTTCCAGCTTTCTGAATTTAGATGCAAACTCAGTAATGTGATCAGTTGTTTCAAGTATAAGCTCATCCTGAAATACGAAGCAGAATGTATTCTTGATTATAGTTTTCTCTTCATGTATGGATTTTGAGAAAACACTAGTACATCTTACTGCAGCAGTTATAGATACTTCACAGATTTTCTTCTGAGCTTAAGAAAAAAAAAAAAACAACAAAAAATCAAAGCCAGGAAACAAGCTTATTTATGAAAATAGACCAGTTTATTGTTTGTTGACCACTTTTCTCAAACGAGCCTAAGAATTAAACAGCAGTGAGATCAACAGTGACTACACCACTGCAGCACAGTCACCAGTAACCGTGCTGCAGTTTGACCATGTTTACTGCTGATGAGACGACAGATGTTACCTTCAGCTTAAGCACAGTAAGAAGCTCCTGCTCCCTTGCTTGCAGCTGGCCTGTTTTAGCAGACAGTTCCAAAATTGACTTGTGGAGACTTCGATTTTTCTCCTATTGAGCAGATATAAAGAGTGTCAGCTCCTACTACAGTGATTCAAAGTTAGTGTTTTTCCAGTTTGCACAACTTTAAACATCACGAATGGCAAGCTGGGGTTCTGAGCAAACTGTAAGGATCTGGAGAAAAGAGGACTGGAGTAAAAATTTTTCCTAAGCTTGCTTCCATTCAGGGGTCTTAATGTCCTGCATGTCTTAAGTCAAGCCAATTAGATGAAAACACACAATACTGCTTTACTGTATTGCATACAGGGAGAAAAATTACCCCAATAAACATATTACCAAATCACTTTAAAAAAAATAATATAGAACTCTTGAATAGCAATTATTTTCACACCCTTAAACTGTTTTCGGAACACTGCAATTCATCATAGTAACTGAAGCTGTAAATAAAACTTTCTGGAAATTCCCAACATTCCCAAATGGAAATACTCCAAAGTACCAGTACTGGGGCCCAGCACTGCCTTTTAGCATCTTGGTCCCTGTCATTTTTGGAGGCAAGTCAGTTCTTAAGCAGTGTTCCTAAACAAACAGCAAACTCCAAATCCTAATTTAGGAATGCTTTTTTGCTTTTTTTCCCCCCAAATCAGACCTATAGCTCAACCTATCATTACTGTACTAAAAGACAATTGCAATGCAAGAGCCTTAATACGAGATACCTCCACACTAGTGAGACTCATCAATGGCACTGGCATTCTGTACCTGCATTGACTGTAAAATCAGACCATCGCTCAACTCCTACCTCCAGAGTGTGACAGCGAACAGCTGCATCTGTTACTTTTTGAGACAAGTCTTTAAACTTCTGTTGTGTATATTCAAATGTTGCCCTACTGTAATTCTGCTGAGATTCAAAGAACTTCAACCTTTGGGTGAGTGATTTTATAATGTCGTTTCTCTTGTTCAGCTCATCTGAAAAGGAGAGAGATAAAGATACCTGTGAGAAAACAGCTCAGACATTGTCATGCAATTTTTTAAGTCTCAGAAATAATTTAATCCAATGTTTTAAAATCATGTGATTCAGAAATGGAAATACTCCAAAGCAGGGTTCCTTAGCCACCCAGATCAGATGGAATACAAACTCTGTGGCACCTCTGTACTACATCTGTCAAACATGCCTGTTCAGAGCTGCCAGGTGATGAACCGTGTGGCTTGTAGATGATGTCAGAGCTGTGCAGTAGAACCGCAGGGCACAGCGCTCTGCACTACACCAGCAGGTTTGCAAATTTTTCTCTTCCCCCACATTTATTTAATTAGAATTTTTTTTAAAGAGCCCACAGAAGCAATTCACATACTCAAATGAGAAAGACTATCTGACTATCATACCCCCTTGAAGATCACATCACTTTAGTACTACCATAGAAGTTCTCATCTCAGAAAGACGATGATCAAATCTAAGGCTGAAGGATAGGAATTTTTTCTTTATATAAAGTACAATTGTTATCAAAGCACCTGAACACACTTGAGAGACCAGGGCCTAATCCTACACACGCAACACTTACTGTCTAATAAGTTGCATCGTTCTGCTAAAGTCAGTCTTTTTTGCCGATCATCTTCCCAGGCTAAAAGCTCTCTCTGATGCACTGCAACCATGTCATTGAGTTCCTTATCACGATCTTTCAGTTCTGCAATTAGAAGTTGGAGTTCTTGCCTGTGTTTCTGAACGGTGTTGTTCTCAAGGCTTTGACTAGGTTTCTAGAAAGGGTAATACAGGGAACACATTTGAACATAAAGAAAAAGCGACAAATCCTCCAATAATTAATTAAAGGTTTTCATTTAAATTAAATTATTTTTATAGAATCGTAGAATAGTTAGAGTTGGAAGGGACCTCAAAGATTGTTGACTTCCTACCCCCCTCCCACCAGACCAGGTTGCTCAAAGCCCCATCCAGCCTGGCCTTGAACCGCTCCAGGGATGGGGCATCCACAACTTCTCTGGGCAACCTGTTCCAGTGCCTCACCACCCTCACAGTACAGAATTTCTTCCTAATATCTAATCTCCTCTCTTCCAATTTAAAACCGTTACCCCTTGTCCTGTCACTACACTTCCAGGAGAGCTGGACAGGGACTCTGTCAGGAAGACACTGGAAGGCTGCTATAAGGTCAGCTCCAAAAGGTCCCTCACACTTGTGGTACCACCTGTGGTCCTTGACTGAAACCGCCAGCGGTAGCACTACTTCCATGTCAAAAACACAGCGCTCTGATTGTCAGCTGCACTTTCATTTTTTACCTGGGGTGAAGCAGAACACGGCACTGATGAATTCATAGGGGACCGGGGACCAAAGCACCACCAATTAGTGGATACTGGTAAATGTTTACGGCTGTAACCTTCCGCATGGAGGCTGCCTCTGCTTTAAGCACCACATGGCTACCCGCCGAGACTGCTGTCGACCTGGCAACCTGCAGGGAAGACAAACGCAAGCCGTTGAGAACCCACCAAGGTTCTCAGGGTGGGCAGGCCTCAGCTAAGGCCGCAGGAGGGCCCTGAGGTGCCACCAGCTCGGGCGAGCGACCCCCTGACGCCCGGTGCCCTCCCTCACAGCGAGGCCGCTTCCCTCGCCTCAAGGCCTCGCCACAGCCTTCCCCCTGCCCCCTGCCCGCCGCCTCAAGGGCCTATTCCCTCACCTTAGCCCGGCCGCC
>VZRU01008479.1:9106-22694 GCA_013398155.1 Pedionomus torquatus
TGAGCCATGGGACAGCCTCTGTTTTGTTTTGTTTTTTTTTTTTTGTGTTTTGTGCATTTTGAGCCAGATTGATGAAAAAGAGCTATTTAAATGATGGTATTATTGTTGTCATCTGTGCTTACCCAACCATGAATTCTATTACAAATATAGGTTATTAATATTTCCATTTACACATTGATTTTTTTTTTTAGCTGGTATTAAATTTAAAAATCATTTTTTCCAGGTAATTTTCATGTTAGCAATAGGGTGAGCAGGGAAGCCTCCCCTTTGTATTGCTGTGATCTTTCAGTAATTCTGTAAAGATGTCTTTCTAAACTTCCTAAAGCTTTTATTTTCTTGTCTGTATCATGCTGCTATTTAAAAGACTCTTGGGCTTGTGAAGGCAGATGTGAAGTTAGGAAGAGTCAGAGTAAAGGTATGTGAAGGTCAAGATATTCTCCAAATACTGCTTCCCTGGAGGACAGGGTACCTGACACAATGATGCTCTGTATCCAGGGTGATGCCAATCTGGTCATACAAATACTTTTTTTTTGTTTGTTTTCTGGAAGTCTAACAGAAGCCCCTGAGGTCCAGTTGTGTGCAGGTCCTGACAGTGGAGCAGGGAAGGATATTGTTGGTATGCAGTAGTTTGATACCAGGGTGAAAAATGCTATAAAAAAAACCAGTGATGGGATGAATAAATGTCTATTTAGGACTGTATTGGAGAAGTGTGGTAAATGAAGCATTAAGGCTGCACAGACTTTGCAGACAAAAAGAAATCTAGTGCAAGAATAATTACTAATAGTTAATCTTGAGTGTTGAAAGAGGAAAGTGTCCTGTGGAAACAGACCTGTTGTGACCAGTGAATACACGTTGGGTGGCATAACTAATACGACACGGCAACTTGAATTTTTGTGTTACCCGTTTGTGGAGTGGTTATCTTGGTAGCCTCAGCGATGTACTTCTGATGAAACATGGAGTCTGTAGCTAGCTCATGCTATGGCACAGGGCTGTAGATGGTTGCCGTGGTCTTGTGCCATGTCACTTTGTTCCCATAGGCCTTTGTCAGTGATCCTGCCATGCGTGATATGGAACTCAAGGTCCTTGTAATTAACGTGAAAAGTCTGTCTTACAGCCAGCACTCATGTCTTCCTGTCTGCTCATCTCTGCCTTCTGCTGGTCCTCCAAACTCTAGGTGCATCTAGCATCCCATGGGGGAAGGTGGCTGTGATTTGGGATCGGATTTGGGCACATCTGTGGGAAGTGGTGGATGGAAGCATCTGGTGTGGATGCAGGAAGAGGGTACTGGGGCTGTGGGGTAGCTGGGTGTGAAGTGCTGAGTGTGGGCACACTAGTGGGTCTGCTCTAATCCTGAAGAAAAGTTTATTTGGCCCTATGCCAAAACAAGGCCTAAAGTGTGTGGGTTTTTTTTATCTGATGTTGTGATCAGAAGCATATTTGGAGTTGTGGTTTGGGCTGAGTTAGCCAATGATGAGAGGACAGATATTCCCCTCCCCACCTCTCACTTGAAGGAGAGGAAGAAGAGATGGAGTTATGAGTTTAGTACCTTTGAGGTACTAAAAAAGTAAAAAAGTACCTTTGAGGCCCACGTTGGGCACCAATAAATCTGTCATGGTTTGGACTGAGTACTCTTCGAATCAGGAGATCTTACCTCCTTTCAAATCCTGGTTTAAAGCAAGCTTCTTATAATAGTCTGTCCCTTACTTTCCCTTTCTCTCTCACAACTTGCTTTTTTCCCCACCTAAACGCCATTTGTCTTTATGAAGCGAGCCACTGAAGATAAAGATTTTGGGTGCATGACCTGGTATGGTGCTGGATGAAAGCATTTTCATCTATGTTGTGGAACACACATTTGGATTTGGTGAGAATTAATTTTGCAAGGGTTTGCATCATTGTGTTCACATTGCAGTGGTATCGTTTTCTTTTTCCAGTTCGAGATGCCGGTTGCTGTTGTTTGTATCAGCATCTGCAATGTGACATCTTCTCAAGACCTGTTGCTAGTCTGTTTATAGTGTGCTGCTACACTTCTGAGTCAAAATTCCCTAAATCGTCTCAGGTGGGTCAGTCGCTGAGGAGAGTGCCGGCTTTATAAAACAAAAGTACCACCATGAATGTATGGTCGTCATACGTCAGCTCAATATTTGAGTAACGTTTTAGTAGTGATCACAGTGAATTGTTTAAGGTATGTTTTACTCTTCAGAAGAGTTTGATGTCTCTGCGTGTGCTACACTTGCAGAAATTGCAGCCGGTTCAGCCCCGAGCAGGATGCGATCTTTTTGCCGTATCGCTGCTGTCTCAAGTAACTGCACTAATATCGGCGAGGCATACTCATTGCTTAAGTCAGTTCATTAGTATATTGTAAAGCTTACATATGAGTAATTTTTCTTCATTTTCTTTCTGACTGCTTTTGTGATTACACTGCGTCTGGCTGAAGTCTTCTGAGAGGATTTAGGGATGGGACGCTGGGGCTGGTCTTTCTTTTGGCTGTGGAATTATCTGCCTGCCATCTGCAGTCTTTCATTGACATTATTGTTCTGGTTTAAATCCAGATTTTGAAAGTACAGTGCTTTCATATCGTTTTGTCTTCTCCAGACTTCACAGCAGCTTCAGAATTCATGCAACTGTGGTTTTTTTTCCATAGCTTTTCACAGCTTCTGTATAAAATCAGGCTGTTCTCTTCTCTCTGCCTTTTTTTTCTCCAAATGGTATTGGTCTCAAATTTTTACAGTATTCTTCTTTTGTTATACTGTGATATTAGTTCAGCCTTTGCCTAGCCCCTAAGAACTAAAATTTGCTTGTGTGGAAGAACAAGAAGCTTGAATAGATTTCCGTTGGCAGAGTCTGACTGTACAAATGTTGTGCTTTAACTTGTATTGTGTTGTCATTTTTGTGTGCTGTTATATGTTGCCCTCCAGGTCCCTATGAGCCTTTGCTGAAAAAGCTCAGTAGCATGGAAAAACCTCAGAGGCAAGACATAATCGGAAATAATTTTTCCTTCTGCCCCCGTGTTACACTGCCTGGAATATCCACTTCCTTCAAGGGTTTAGGTTCTCTTACACATGCTGAAAACCAGTCTCTGGACTTGTCAGGGTTATGCCAGATGCCTTCCCAGGAAGGAGGTTGTGGAGGATAAGATGTTCAAGCCCTTGAAGGGATATGAGTTCGCACGGGAGATGGTAGCCCAGTTTTAAAGTGTAGTGATTTCTTCCAGAGGTGTGCAAGTGTCCTCCAGGAATGGTTTTCAGTATGTTTGAATGCCCCGCATTAGTGCAGCTGTGGTTTAACTCTATTGGGATGAGTGGGAGACTCCAGTGTGGGGTAAGCAGAAGCGTGAATTTAAAGTACAGTATTTTATTAATGAATAATCAGCTACCAGATTGGATCCTTTTGTTCCACCATGAGATTGCGCTTAATCAGTTTGGCGGAGGCTGGGTTTAAGGCTATAAGCAAACTCACCACAAATGTGAAAGAGCTTAATACACATCTTTCTTGTGTCCAAACAATCATCATTGTCTCTAACTAGTCTACATTACAATCACATCCCAGCTTGCATCATAAAAATTAAAGCTTCGGTGTTCTCTTTAGGATTTAATTTTGGTCAAAGGTGGCACCAGGTGAATTTGTTGGACGGTTCTCAAACAAAAAGTGTTGAGAGTAGCTCACTTCTGCTTCTCGTTCTTCCTACTTGTCAGACCGGGTTGATTATTTCTACGTTTAGGCCTCCCTTGCTTACTTAGAAAGTATCTAGTCCTTTCTCAATGAGAATTTTAAACTTTGTTTACCTGGAAGCAAGAGGAGCCCCAATGTAAAAATTGGACAGCAGAATTAAAAGATTGGTATGAATACTTGCACCAAGTAATGCTCAGTTGAAGCTGAATTCGTGGGTATAAGCTCTGGTCCTTGGCAGAGTTTCTGAATTAAAAACAAACAAACAAACAACAACCCTAATTTAAAAAACAATTCTCAGATTCACTGTGTGCCTACAGAAGTAACTTCAGTCGAAAAAAACAAACCCCAACTTTTTTCTGCCTCTTCTCGGTTCCCTCTTATCCCTGCCCACCAACACACGTGCTCGAGAAGTTTAAATTAAAACTTCTGGCTTCCACATTCCATTACTCTTTCAGAGAATCTAGCCTTTCATGTCTATAACCATGCAGACATACAAATGAGGATATTCCTGCTTCAATTATAAGAATCATGTCAGGTTTTTCTTCTTCTTGTTGTTTTTAATCCTCAAAGTAGAATACTCAGCACAGAAGCTAGAAGCATATTTTATGCAAAATCTAGCATCCAGAATTTGGATGCATGAATTTCCAGCATTTAAGAATAATTATTTTTTAAATACTGCATTAATATGAATTTGCTTATATATCATATGTGGGTTTGTACCTCCAGCAAGTGTCTGAATATAATGACATGGGATGAGCTGGTTTTGGGAGCACACGGGCAAACCAAGAAAACTGGTAATGGTGCATTCAGTAGAACTGAGCACAGCACTTCAAAAAAAAACAACAAAACAACCCCAAACCCCAACAAACCCAAACCATCATTTTAGAGGTTTATTTGTTTTCTTTCTCATAAGTTAGAATGAAGACTCTCTCCCTGTCTAAGCTGAAGCAAGTGTTACAGCAAATCATTAGGCTGTGGTGCAAAGCCTGTTATCATTTAGGACCTGGTTTCTCTGTTTCCCAGAGATGCAACAGAGGGTGTCCGTGACATGGAGATCTTGCTCTGTCTTTCAGTCCTCTGTAGCTCTTGTGAAACATGGGGTTACTCTTCCTTGGTGGAAAAAACACTAAATGCACTTTTAAAGTAAGATAAGCCAGGGAGCGTGAGTAGAGTAAAACTATGATGCAATTTCTCATTACACAATTAAAATGTGGACTACGGTGTTTTACATTAAGGTGATGGATTTTCCTGTCGTTCTTGGGAGCTGTATACTGTCATCCTCCCCAAAATACTAAGATTTTGAAATGCATTAAGCATATAGGCAGTGTCTCGGTCTGATTGTTATTAATAAAGTCACATTTTAAATGTTAATTTATCAGGCAAGTGTCTGTTGTATGTCCGTGCTATTTACTTGGAAAAAAAACAAACAAACCCTCACTTGATTAGTTCTCATGCTTCAGATTTTTACTGTGAGTATTCACTCTTCTGCCAACAGAGGAGTTTCTGTGTGGTGGCTTGCATATCTTAAATGTACTAGTTCTCCAAACGTACGTGGTCTTTTGAGAAAAACAGAATAGGGTAAATGTGTCTGTAATGCAAAATTTGGGAGAATTTACCAAGTACCATTAAAAAAAATCACTTCTCTTATGCTCTATAATTGGGATTTTCAGGCCCTGCTTAATTAAAGATCAAGAATAAAATTTTACTTAAAAAAAATTACTCTTCTTTTAACAAAATTCTCTTGGTTCATACTAGAACAGTATTGCCCGCAGACAGGTAATTATCAACAACTTGTTTGTCGTAAATATATAATTAGTTTACTGTATTTAAACTCAGAAGGGTAGACCTGAAAAACAAAACCTTCAACTAGTCTTTGCATTATTAGTTAAAGATGGATGCTTATTATCCTGGGCTTTTTAAAAATGAAATGTTATGCCATATTTTGTAGCAGTAATGCTGGATCAAAACCTGATTTCCCTGCTTGTGTGACTGATCTCATTTAATTCAGTGGATCTGTTTACATGAATAAGACTCAAAGAATTTGGCTTTGTATAAAGAACATCCTCCCAGAGGGAGTTGTAGTAGGCTTACACTTAGTATCTAAAAAAAAAAAAAAAAGAAAAGAAAACATTTGTGTTTCCTTGTCTCATTGTATACTGATATTCAGTCAAGTTTCATATTGCGTGGAATTAAATCTGTAGCCAAGATGATAGGATGTTGGACAATTTTTATAAGTCAGCAGGCAGGTCTGTGCTGTTGAAACAATAGGCTGAGTATTTTAAGGTGCCGATAGCCTGAGTAAAATAGTGTGTCTTGCAAAAGCAGTTGCAAGTGGAGAACGTTCTCAGTGGAGAACATTCAGCAGAGAGATACTCGTCAGCTCTGCGTGGTAGGTTACAATCACGGGAGTAGTGAACAAGATAAAGAAAATCTCAGCTTGCTTTTATTTACAAAACTGCCTTTGTGAAGGGATAGGAAAACAAGAATGCAAATATATAATATGCTTGTTTTACCCTTTCCCCCCCTCCATTCTGCCTCCCTTTTATTTAGCCAAATATAAACAGGCAGGCTTACTGCATGAAAAAGGAACCGTCACCAGAGTAAGTCCTCCTTTTCTTTAGTTTTCTCTCTCTGTTTTCTCTCTCTCACTGTTAAGAGCTCACGGTTGTGTGGCAACACGGCCCCTGTGATAAGGTATGATTCAGTCCTGTAGTGCTGACAGAGCAAAACTATGCTGTAGCTCTGCCTTAATCATGTTGCAGTAGCCACAAGTGCAAGGATGGACCAGCAGAGATTAGGAGTGAAGTTGGATCTTGTCTGCATTTGGCCATATTAGGCCACTGTTTTGGATTTAAGGAAATGAAGATGTCCTCCGCCTTTTCTCTGGTGTTGCCTGTTTCATTTTCCCAAGCAAAATTTCTCTGTTTTGTGCCACTTCCAAAAGTCTCTCTGTATTGTTCCTCACCTTTGTCTTCTCCCCTCTTTCATCCTAATTATAATCTCTCATCCTTGATCTGTGAATCCTCTGGCTGTCTTTGATCTGTTCCTCCTCCCTTACAAATCTCCTGTTTTGGTGGTTGCTTTCCTGACATTAATTAATGGGTGCTGAGTCACCACTTTGAACCCTAGTCAAGCCATGAATAGAGCAAAAAGTAATTTAACAAACCTTAAAAAGAATTTGTGGGAGTGAGCGTCCCTCTCCCATGCTCTTTCAGGTGTTCTTTGCCAGATTGGTTGTTGTAATGTCTTCTGAGGCTTTTTAAAAGCTCTATGAGCAGAATTTTCTTCCTCATCTGCTCTTGTAGGCTTCACTTGTCTCAGTTTGCAATCTCTTCTTTTCTGCTTTCACTTCAACCTTAGTAATGTTTGGGTTTTGGGGCACATTTTTGCATCTCTGACTTCTTGTAACTCTGGCTACTCCAACATGAGCAGCTTATGGACTTTTCTGGTTGCTCTTCCAGTCCTTGGCAGTGCAGTGGTTTTTTTGATAACACTGGTCTACTATGTTCTTCATAGGAGTGATGGGTGAAGGACTGTCTAGTTCTAGCTTACTGGACAGGAACCTCCTTGAGATTTTGATGGGTTTGTTTTTTTGTTGGTGTTTTCTTTTTTTTCCCCTGTATGTTGTAAAAGTGGAAATGGCATTTGTCTGGAAAGGTTGTCCTGGAAAATAGGAGTCATAAGGGTTCTGAGCTTCATGAGGGTAGGGAAAGAGAAGACCAGGAAGAAAATCCTACACGGTCCAGGAACATGATGCCCTTGTAATATGGGCCTAATCTTTTCTATTATTCTGTTGTTGGGTTTGGTTTTTTGCTTCGTATTTCCTTTCAGGACCTGGGTAGCCTTTGTGGGCAGATAATGTGGATATTCTCCATGTGGTAACACTGCCTTGCACAAGCTCATTCCTTGTGAAGTATGAAGGGGATTCAGATAAGCTGAAATTTCAAAGTATTTATTAGCTCTAAAGCAGAAACAGTGAACTGCCTGATCCTTTTTAGTACTCTAAATAAGGCCAAGCCATCTGTTTTTGTGTGCAGCAAATTGTGTTGTCCTCCACAGTTTCTACCAGTGCCTGACCAAGGAGGTGCTTACACTAAGGGATCCTGATGTTACAGAGGTGCAATAGCCTGATCTGTGCAGTAAGGTTTTTCCAGATTTTTCTTCCTTCCAAGCTGGGGGACGCCTCCACGAGCACTAAGAGGCTGAGTCTCTTTGAACTCAGCTTAGTTTCCCAGAGAGGTGGCTTCCAGTGCAGGGTTGCTCCTGTGGGTTCCCGCAGGGCTGGCGGGCTCATGGGAAGAGGTAGTGGAACAGGGGGTGATAAGAGAGGATTTGGGGGCATTTGTGTTCCCTTTGCACATTCAGCTCCTTGTACCTCCCACAAGTACCACTCTTCCTGGGTGATGAACCTTTGAGTTCTTCTGCTTAGCCATTAGGGCAGAGTCTCCACTGGGAGCAAAGATTCTGTCCTGCTTGAGGAGCAGCATTCAAGGGAGGCATCCCCTGTAGCAAAGACACTCTTGAATCACTTGAAATTGTGTTAGTGGTCTTCCTTTTTGTCTGGGTGAAGAGCCTGCTGGCATGGAAGATTTTTATTTAACCCAGCTGGGTATCACATTTCAATGAAGCAGATGGCATGTGTCTGACCAGTATCCTTTGGTACGAGAGTAACTGTAGAAAGAATACACCTTAACCCATCGATAGTTTCTCAGGTCTTTTATAACATCAAAGCACCCTTGTGCAGTGCTCTTTATAGTCACCTGATGCAAGATCTGAGATTTTGTGATACCTGCTTCCTTCTGTTGTCACTGTGCTTGTACAGCTGGCAAGGTTCTTGAGAGATACTTGGAAGAGCAATGTGATATTCAGGGTGAGTTGTGTTTAATCGAGCTGCAGCCTGTACTGAAAGAGGTTACGTACAATTAACTTCAGTTACTGGGCCTGAAAATACTTCGTGTTGACACGTAGCTTTTTAAAATTAATTAATGGAGATCCTAGTTTGCACTGCAAGTAGAATAGGACAGGAACATACAATTTTAAGCTTGATTTTGAGTTCATTTTGAGCTTGGTGTGGAGGCATTCCTCATGCTCAATGAAGGTAGCAGACTGTTGCATGGCCTTACCCTGCTAGAACAAATGAGGAAGGATGTTTTGGGAACTGGACTGTTTGATGGGTTGGAACAAAAGAGTCCTGGGGTGGGGAGCCATAAGTTAGACCTTTGATTCCCTGACTGAAGTTCCCACTGCTGGACTCCTGCATACGGTGGGGTAAAATCTTTTGCAAAATTCCTGAGAATTTTGCAAGTATTCAAGAAAGCATAGAGGGTGCTCATGACCCACAGAGCTCCTTCAGCTCCATGCCTGCCATGGGATCAGGCAGGGGGATCAGGACTTCCAAAATATTGTCTGTCATGGCCTGTTTGGAAATCACTCACAAACCTCACCTGTGTGGATACTGCTGTGAAGGGCAGCGTGACCATCCATCAGCCAGAAGAGGTCAGAAAAAGAGAGCTCTAATCTTCTAGATTTGTTGGTAATGGTGAGCACATTAAGCACCAAAGGCTTGTTTCTCTGAGGAGTCAAGTACCCAGTTCAGTCCCCCAGGACCAGAACTTGTTGAACTTGTTGACCTTTTGCCGTTTTTTTTGATTACTTTAGACATCTGCCTTCCGCCAATACTCTGTAATTACCTTGGGGTGCAGTTAAGCTGTTCCTCTCTGTTGCTTGAAGCGTCCACTGGGAAAGGCTTCAGAAAACCTTCAGGCTGGTGTAGGACATAAAGCACAGATATGTTCCCTCTCTGTAATTTGCAAGTCTCATCCATGCGCTTTGTCAAACTTTTTGAAAGGATGTGTTTCTCCTCCCTCATGACAACCACTCCGATGGGTGATTTGCTGCACCAAAGCAGGTTATTAAAAAATAAGAGTGAACTGATTTTTCAGGTAGTAAGTTTGTCTCTCTCTGTAGGAGAATTCCCATGGTAGTAGTCTGTTTTTGCAGCTTTAGTGATAAACACTGTTTCAGTTTTAATTCTTCTTTGAATTAACTGTATCTTCTTGCTTCAGTAACAAAACCTTTAGGAGTTACAAATCCAAATACAACCGTGTGATGTTTATTGTGGTCATGGCACTCATGGATAGGTCCTTTAGGTTGATGTATTAAAAACCTCACTGACAAAATGAACGTGTAAGAGGAGCAGAATCAAGGACACTAGTGACCCTGCTCTTGACTACCTGTGCTTATTTTATATCTTGGAAAGTACCATTAAGACCATTGTGCAAGACAGATCTGAGCATCGCAGCATTGCATCCTTGGATATGAACAGTTGATGAAGAAAATGAGCTTTGATACGCCTACTAGGATTACTGACTTAGTTGTGTTTGCTGCAGCGAAATTGCCTGACTTTGGTTTGGGTTGAAAATCCTCAGATGTGCCCGGGGAGAGAACATTAATGTTGTGCTGTTTCCCCTTCAATAATTAAACAGCCCAGGATAAACTGAGGCGTGGAGCGGCTCAGGCTACCTGTGTGGAACACTCTGGTCTGGTTCTTGTTTATCTGGTGGTTGTATCTTTGCTTTGTTGTGAGAAGAAATGCTTGAATGCTACTTTATATATTTCTGACTTCTAATGTTTACCAGTTATTCTTCTAATGTTACCCAGTTTATTCCTCTTGATGTACTTCACTAAAAACCATAAATCTGTGTAAGTCACTGAACATATTTAAGATGCATCACAGAGTGCTTGTGGTTGTGAGGGATCTGTGGAGGTCATTGGTCCAGCCCCCTGCTTGGCCAGGGCCACCTTGATTTGGTTGCCTGGTTTACTTTGCATTTTGTATTGGTGTTATTCATCTAAATGTTTGAGTGTTCTGTACCTTTAAAGGAATTCATGCACCTGTACCTTAAGGCTTTGTAGTGCTTGAAAGGGATATTTTAACCTCTTCTTGGTTGAAAAATTTATTGCAACTTTTGCAATAAACAGTGGTCCATTAGGCAAGATCATATGTCAATTTGATACAGAAGTGTCTGAATTTTAACAGACTGGCTCAAGAACGTGGCTGAGAAGGATGGGGCTGGAGCAGGGCAGGAGTGATACTTGTCTCAAGAAGTAGTTCTACAGGCAATGTATGTTTCTTGTGGTTTGGGATATTACTTAATACTTGATCTCTGAAGTGTTTGAATGTGAAGGAGTTGGAAAGGAGTGAGACCTCAGAAACAATTTCATCTTTCCTGACCCCATGCAGAAGGTGTAACAAGGGTGGACATGGCATGAGGTGGTCTCTGCAGCTGAAAGGCTTTTGCAGATCATTCTTCAAACCTCTGTTGGCAGGGCTATTCACCTGATGCTGGGACTGTCCTCAGAACTAAGTGTGTTTTGCATAAACAAACTTAGTCCTGGACTCTCAGGCTGTGCCATCTGAGTCAGCAAATGTGTCCTACTGATGTATTCAGCCCAGTAGATTTTGATGAAGCAAAGATCTTGTACCAAAATCTTGTCACTGGCGTTGTGCAGTCTGTCCCAGCACATGCCTTTTCTCAAGCGTAACACCCCTTCTCCCCCCAAAAATCTGTAATTATAAAGATTCTACTGGCATGTCAGCACAGGTCTTCAAAGAACCTGTGGGGCATTTTTAATGAGAATAGCTTTAGAATTCCTACCTTGATTTATGAAGAAAAGAAAAAAAAATAATCACAGAGACAGTATCCTCTTACCTATTAAAATATTTGCCTTCTAATTAATGGTGTTATCTGCTTAACTTTTGCAGATGCGAATTGCGTAACCAAATTTTGACTTGTGTTCCACGTAGAAGTATAGACTCTTTCTCTGCTTAAATGCCATACAAATTCCAGAGAGAGCGGGAAGCGAAAGGGTAAAGGGCTAGAGGTCTTTATTCTAAATCATGGAAGAAATAAACGTTCAGGACACTGGGTATTTCCTGCAAAAATTTCCTGTAACTTGTCTGTGAGAGATAAAACTGAAAATATTTTCGGCTGTACTGTCCTAAGGAGGTTTTTGTAACTTGTACAAAACGAGATGTTCGAGGCAACAGGTCTTTGCTTTTAGTTCCCGTTCATCGACCCAGCTGTGTTAATGGATGCGTTTTAGGTTTTTTGTTTGTTTTTTGAGCAAGGCTTTACATTACAGCCACAGAAATCAAGCAAGTAGAATCATTCTGCATTATTTATAATTGTATGTTCGTAATCATGTTTACAGGTATAGAAAACCACTCCAGCCTGTGCTGAGGACACCTAATTACAACAGGTGCCCTAAGCCCTATCTCCATCTGTGTTGCCTTTCAGAAAGAGCCAAACCTGTTCTCATTTATGCTGAACCCAGCCAGCAGACATCATTTTTTACTGTTCAGTAACACCTCCCTCTCCTTCTCCCCCCTCCAAAAAAAAAAGCTTGACTCCCAACATTCCTTTCATGTCTCACAAATATTTGTGTAAGTCCTTGGCAAGAAGCTGGCTCTGTCCCTCACCGCCAGCCAGTCCGCTCCTGCTGCCTTGTGTGCCTGTTTCTTCCAGCCTTTATTCCCGTAGTTCAGGCACCAGAGGAGGTGCGTCCTGTGGTTTTAAACACCCTGAATACAAGTCTTGTGGATCAGTAGCACAGGCAAGTAGTATGACAGAATGCAGAGGCGTGGGATGCTACTGGATGTTTGCTTTTCTGTGGCTTTTATTTAATAGGTAAATTAAACTTGAAAAAACCCCAACCAAACATAAGAATGCTGCGGTGTAAACCTTAAAGATGTCATCGTCTGCGTGTTACTCTGTGGGAGACATGCCTTGTGTGGTGCACAGGACCAGCAGTGACTGGGCAGGGCTTGGGAGAGGTAAGAGTGTGCTTTTGTGTGGGAGCTGTGACCTGGAACCCAAGAGCAGGCTTACACCATCGGGAACAACGGTTGACTAATTCTGGCAGTTCCTGCCCTCTCTATGATTTGCTTTACAGCTTTAGTGTTATATTAACTCCTTCGAGGCAAACGTGTTCCTTGGGTTTCTTGTTGCACTGCCAAAAACGGTACATACTTCAAAACCAGGATCATTTTCTGCCCGTCCATTTCCTTTGCTGTGTCCTGCTGCATGGATTTACAATGCACGTCAATCTGGAAAAAAAACTGTTTTCCAGGATTTTTGTTTCCTCGTTTTAATACCTGTCACTGTAGTGCTATACCAAGGGGTTAGATATCTGAGGAAATTTTGTTGCACTGTACTAATGATGGTGAATTCACATCGGTTTAAGTCCAGGAAATTAAATAATAACGAGATTTTTGTCCTTCATATGATCCTGAACTGCTTCTGGAAGTGCAGAGAAGGTATTTTTTGAGAGGCGATTGGTACTCTCTTGCAAAGGTTGCACAAATGCCAGGTCATGTATTTGTTTAAGAAATTTCTTGCTTCTGTTGGTTCTGCAGACTTTGCTTCAGCCTCTTAATTGGCTTTTGCAAGCTTTGAATCAGAGTAAGCGAGAGCAATATTCTTCTTGTGGTAATGATGGCAAAACCTCCTGAAACTTCCGAAGCAAATCCCTGTGTATCTTCATCTTAGCAGGTCTGTTAGTAAATCATCATCTACTCTAACAAGGAGGAAACTTTTCAAGAGAACTTTTCCTAAGCAGATGACAACAGATCTATAGGTCTCAGTCACCAAATCTGGTTAATACAAAATATCAAATGCCTCATAAGAGAGCAGCTATGAGCCCGTTGATGCAAAATTGCAAGTATTGTTCTCTTGTGTAGATAATTTGTCAGTTATTACTTGGAGGGACCAAAGTAGAAAGAAAACTCTGCTCATCAAGGGGACAGTCCTGCTCTGCTTAATGGTTCTGGCAGAAATTGTGTTTCATCGAACAGGAGCAGGATCGATTTCAGATTCTTCATTTCTTTACCCTTTGTGGCTTCCTGCTCAACTACCCT
>VZRU01008479.1:29326-81478 GCA_013398155.1 Pedionomus torquatus
GGGGGTTGGAACTTGATGATCTTGAAGGTCCCTCCTGACTCTAACCATTGTGTGATTCTATGAACTTGTTTGCCTAACAGAAATTAGTAGGTCAACTCTGAAGCTCAAATAGATGTTGTTTACTAACAACTAATGGCTTTTCTCATCTCCTGAGCATGTCCCCTAGATGCTTTGGGAACTGCCCTGTGCTTTAAAGGACAGCATCAGGCCTGAGATGCTGTGTGGTCCCAGGCAGTGCAGGTGATTTTGTGGATGGGTTGGAGCTGTGCTCCGATTTTAGGACTCCTTTTATCCACACCATAGGGGAACAGCAGCTTCTGGTGCTGGATTCTGAGCAGTTACAGCTATGAGTTACTTTCAGCCTTGACTCTTGCCTCCTGTTTGGAAGCAGTGGTACTCTCATCTCTAAGGAGAGATGTTTTGTTGAGAAGATTCCTTATGGAGTCTGCATCTGTTCCCTAACTCCTCTACCCAGAGTGGCACAACATTTTCTGACTGCTGTGCTCTGCTTCTACCACAGCAGTCCTTGCTATGCCAGAAAATACCCAAACAAGACCTTCCACCCTTTTCTGGCTTCCACAAGATCGATGAATTGCTCTCTTGCAAGTAGTAATAAATACAAGTTTGAAGCACCGGCTTTATAATGCTTAATTTTTATATTCCTCCTTCAGTGTTTCAATTAAAAATTAATTGTGCAACAGGGTATATAATAAGGTCATGCATGTTAGCAATGAATTTATCATTGTATATGATGGGGGAGGATAAAAGCAAAATGAGAGATTTCAGGGGTTCTTTTCATTAGCAGTGAGCAAAGTAACAGACTGAGATTTGCAAGGGGCTCAGCGGGGTCCTGGGATGATGAAACTGCCTGCAGATCCCAGATAAACATCCAGACCTGCGGATGGTTAGATCATCCGTATTACAGCACCGTTTCTTTGCCAGTGCAACAAAATAAATATATAATGACCTCCCAAATGGGAGACAAAATGTTGTGGAGACTTGCATGTGTATGATCTGCAGTAAGTATGCAGTTGAGGTGCTGGGTTTGCTGGCTGGAGATTCGTGGCTGTGCTGTTGGCACTGCTGAATATCTCTTTGAACAGATAAACTGAACATTATGTTTGTTGGTTGTTTTTATTTTTTTTTTTATTTGAGGCAGTCAGTCATCATCTTAATAATAACGATAATGTATTTTGGTAGAGCATCTTATGTCATTTTCTAAAATCAAAGCACTGGGGCCTGAAGAGCTGAGCTTCATTAAGGAGATGAAGTGAACGAAGAGAGGCATCTGGCAGAAGAACGGAGGACAGTGTAAAAATAGAGGCATATGTTAGTTAGAGTAGTATTACTCATTTCTGATATTGCGTTGCCTATGAACCTGTGCTCTCTTCAAAGCAGAAGACTGAGCCAACGAAGCCAAGTTTCGGGACATTCACACAGTGTTCCTTTCTTCCTGAAAATAAGCAACTGAAGCTTGGGGAAATTGGAGGTGCCTTTTGGCTGGCAGAAATCTTTGCCACAAGGGCAATTGGATTTCAAAAAGCAAATTGGCCATTTTTGTACTGCCCGTAAGCTTATTAAATTATTTTTTTAATATGGTGTTTTCCTAAAACGTGTCCTGATTCGTAGTGATCAGTCAATACAAGGATCCTGGAGAACGCATCTTAAATTTTCTCCTGTAAAGATGGTGAAAATTTGTCTCCAAAATGCGGAATCTGTTTAGCTCTGTAGAAAGCGACAACACCTGTGCTGGTTTGGAGTGGGCACAGGAGAGGTTCAGTGCTTGCCCTGGACTGTCTTCTCTCCACTGCAAATGTTCAGCTTCTCAGGTGCATTTTTAAAGTAATTAAGGCCCAGTCCGGAGCCCTGATGTCCAATTCTGGGCTTCCCAGTTCAAGAAGGACAGGGAACAGCTGGAGAGGGCACAGCAGAGAACCACTAAGATAATCAATGAGGGGCTAATAATATCTCTCTTATGAAGAAAGGCTGAGTGACTTGGGTCTTTTTAGTCTGGAGAAGAGAAGACTGAGGAGGGATCTGATCAACACCTAGAAATACTTAAAGGCTGGCTGTCGGGAGGAAGGGGCCAGTCTTTTTTCAGTGGTGCCCAGGGACAGGACAAGAGGTAATGGGCACAAACTTGAACATCAGAAGTTCCATCTAAGCATGAGGAGGAACGTTTTTCCTTTGAGGCTGGCAGAGCCCTGGAAGAGGCTGCCCAGAGAGGTGGTGGAGTCTCTGTCTCTGGAGACATTCCAAACCTGCCTGGACACGTTCCTGTGCAACCTGCTCTGGGTGGACCTGCTGTGGCAGGGGGGTTGGACTAGTTGATCTCTAGAGGTTCCTTGCAGCCCCGTATCATTCTGTGATTCTGTAATTTGTTAAGCAAAAATGAGACGATATGGAAATTACTTCTCTCAGAGAGGAAATTCACTGGTAAAGTTTGCCATAATGTAATACTGTCTAGTGGTCACATGCAGAATGATTTAAATGAAAAATATGTGTATCAGTGTTCATACTTCACTTCGTGCCTTGTTGAGGTGGAGAGATCTGGAGGAACATGAGTAACTTGGATAAGAAGCCAAATGTTTATCAAACTATGCTGAATGAATTAAATGTGGGTTATTTATAACGGCGTCACTTCATTTTTTTTGCATGAGTTTAATCAAGTTAGTGTTAAATCACAGTCTAAGTGACGTTGGCATATCTTATTCACACAAATGAGGCTCTGCATTGTTTTTCCTTTAGCTACTAAAATCCAGAGTTCTCTTGCCACTGCTCACATGTTCCAGCCTTAGAGGTGTTTTTTATCCTTCAGCATGATAGTCTTTATTTGCATTTACTTTTTGATTTCACTGTGTCTAACAGGTGCTTTCCTCCAGGACTGCTGCTTAGTCCGTCTGTTCCTATTTTGGCATTTGTAGAGCCCATGGTTCCGACCTAAATGTGGAACATTGTGCTTTATTGATTTACCGGTCATGACGGAAAGTTTTATCTGAAATGGCTAAGAAGCATTGTTTATATTGTAAATGAAAACAGTGGGCTGCTTTTAGGGAAGGGTGATGAAAGAAGGTTGACAGATTCAAGTGGAACAGTGGAAGGAGAGAAACACAAGATCATAGATGTGGAATACACCTTCAGGAGGGCTGGGTGAACACACTGAAGTCATGGTGCTTTGAGCTGAGGAAAGAGCTGTGAATTTGTATAGGTTTTAGAGAGATTAGCGCTTAGGAAGTAAATGTCAGTGTTGCTTTTGTGTTTTTTTACAAACCAGGTGAAGCTGATGATTGGGGAGATTAGGCTCTGTGAAGTGCTCACCGGGTCTAGGAATCACATCGCTTTATTTGCTTAGAGTTCATGTGTGAAGGAAGGAAGGAAGGAAACTATATATTTGTTTATTTCAGTGATGCATGTGGGGAGCCTGAAGATCTCTACTGTTTCTCCTGACTGCTTTGCTTTTCACTGTAGCAGTGTTTTGCACCCTGAAGTCTTCTCTGACTGACTTGGAGGTCTCCATGGAGGACCAGGGTGGTTAGGACGGGAGTTTACCCAGCTCAAGGCTGCAAACGGGGATGATGCAGGAAATGCTTTGGCAGTTGTACCAAAGTGATGTGTCTTTCTGAGCATCATCCAAAACCAAACAAAATAACAGGAAGGTTTTTCCCTTTCCTTTGGCACTTCTGCAGCGATGCTTATTACTCTGACATGGCCTTTCCAGTCATTCATGAGACATCTCAAGAGAGTGCCAAAAGCAAGACCCAAGTTTCTAATGTAAGTAATAAACAGGAGCTTTCTTTCTCCTCATCTAAATATGTATTTTAATGTTACAGAGATACAGACTAGCTTTTCTGCGTCAGGTCATTTTTAAGAGCCTTCTGTATCAAAATACTTCACTGACTTAAATAACACAGAGGGGAGTTAGTTCAGAAGCTCAGGCAAGAAAGGAAAGACACATTTTTTTCTCTTGGGCTTTGAGACGAGTTGGAAAGCTGCCGAGGCAGGGAGGTGCATGAAGGCTTTTCCAGACAACATGAGCAGCACAGAGAAGAGCTTTGCACCAGCAGCGCCATCGTGATTTGGATGGGCGAAGAAGAGACCTGCGACGCTTGAGCCAAGAGGCAGGAACGTCCTGTAGGGAAGAGACGGGAGCAGGATCCCAGCACCAGGGATGCAAAGGGCTGAGCTGCACCCTGGAGCCAGGCAGGCTTGTATTTTACATGCCACATCTCTGTCCTGCGTGGGTGCTGCTGGTCACGCAGGGAGCAGTGCCAAAACGAAACCTGCCCTCATCTGAGTTGTTTACAGAGGAGGAATTGAGTGTGTTGGCCTGTCATGTTGTGTAGTCTCTTTAAATTCATTAATGCATAATAATGTGAGAATTTAGCAAGAAATCCTGTTTCTTCTCACTTCCCTCTGCGTTGAGGCTGCTGCCTGCATTGTTTCCTTTCTTCTTTTCCCTCCTCTTCTAATACTCACCAGACATCTGGGATAATGGAGTTTTCCACTTCTACAGCAAGTGCAGGACCTGCCATGGGAAATCTGTCTTTCTTTCTTGAGTGAAAGCTTTAACTGACGCTTCTCACAGACAGAGATTAAGGCCTTGCTATTGCTGTCTGGGCTGGACGTTTGATTAATACAGGGTCCCTTTATTGTCACCCTGCCTTTCTGCTCTTCCTCATTAGAAATCAGTGACTCTTCCCCAATTCATTCATGACACGGAGAAAAGAATGCCTAATGATACACAGGGATAAAGAAAATATACAGCACGCATTCAGCTAGTAAAATGAGCTATTTTCCCAGGAGAGGAGATTAAGCAGGGGGTGCATTTGCCTCCTGGAGGTGCTCATAGAAGCTTCTGACATATGGCAGTGCAAGATATATGCACCCGTGCACGTATGTACATACACACGTAGAACTGAGCACGGTTCCTGTTCCTATATAATTTTGTTTTGTGGTTGCACTACGGTGAACTGACGTGGTGGGCTTGGAAGTGGTTTTGTTCTTTCTAGCTACTGAGTGTTTCCGTTAGCGCTTGACAGCCCAACGTCAGCACGTGTATGTGCTGAGGTTTGTCCAGGGAGGAACTGCAAGGAGCAGTGTGTGGGGGTGTGTTTTGGCCAGGGTGCAGTGCCCCGGGGATGTAATCCTTCCCGTAATGAATTGCACAATTTACTAAGTTAGGAAAAAAGGTGTGTTGATAATTTGCTGTAACCCTTTCAGCACTTACATCCAGGTTTTTCTCCACTATTTAACGGTGTGGTCCTTCCAGACACAAGGGGTGTGAAAGCAGGCAGCAGTTCACCTGGGGTTAGGGTTTGATGAGTGCAGTTCTGCTCTCCTTTCCCAGCTGAGCTGCGGGTGGCCACGCTGGAGCTGGCATCTGAGGCTTGTTGCAGTTCCCTCCAGCAGTCAGGATGGGGGCACAAGCCCAAGAGGTGCAATGCAAATCCCAAGCCAACAAGCTCCCTTGGTCACTTGCTGATCCTGTGCAGGGGCAGCGTGGATGGATTGCTGATGCAAGGATGGGTGGGAGCAGCTCAGAAGAGAGACATCTCTGGTCTGGCTGTTGCTGAAGGGGATTTGATGGGGAGCAGAAGCTTCCTTCTGCAATGGGGAGGTGGTTATGTGCTGTGTTGGTGGTTAGACCAGTGTGGCCAGGGCTTGTCTTATCCCAGGGCAGAGGGGACAGAGCTGCTGGAACATCAGGCTGCAGGGTTTGTTGCTGAATAGAACCTGGCGTATGTGCCAAAGGTACCAGGAGCAGGGTTAGTGGGTCCAGCATGGTAGATGGTGTGACAGAACAGAAGAGGGGAAAACTCACCTTAGGTTCTTAGAATTGTTTAAGTTGGAGAGGACCTTTAAGATCATCAAGTCCAACCGTCAGCCTAACACTGACAAAACCATCACTAAACCACGTCACTAAGCATCACCTCTGCCCATCTTTTGAATATTCCCAGGGATGACAGTCCCACCACTTCCCTGGGCAGCCTGTTCCAGAGGACAGAGTTTTCCTTCTGTAAGCACTAAATAAACTTAAATGTCCATTAGCAGAAAACTAGTTGACAGAAATAAACCAAGGTATTCTTAGGAAACATAGAAATACAGATTTACATGTACCCCGTGCTTCTGTATAGATGTCAGGGACTTACCTGTTGAGAGTAATGTAGCATAATATAATGTAATGTGGTTGGGAGAGTGCTGCTATTTAGTGATTATTTGGAGTGTAAGCAAAGCACTCTGCTCACTGCTGGTCTGCATTGCCTTCGTGCTCAACCTTTGATGGTCTTGCGCTTTAGTGGATTAAGTCTCTGACAAGTAAGGATCAAAAAAAAATAATACTCTGGTTCAAGATCAGTTGAGGTGAAACGAAGAACACGAATGGGGGCAAATGTCTTTAAAGAACAGGTGCTATGTGAGTGCTTTCTCAATGAAAGATGTTTGTCTGTCCACTGCCTTGGCAGTGTGCTGCCTCCACAATGTACTGGATTCACCCCAGATCGTAAGGTGACAGTGACCTTACCTTTATCTTTCAGTTGGTTTTACTTCTGTTTTTAATGTTTTAGTGTTGTAAAGCGTATATCATCCCAGAACCTCCCTGAGAAATTTATTCTACTGCTGTATCACAGAATTGTCAGAGTTGGAAGGGACCTCTAGAGATCATCCAGTCCAACTCCCCTGCTAAAGCAGGATTGCCCAGAGCACAGCACTCAGGACTGCATCCAGGAGGGGATGGAAGGTCTCCAGAGGAGGGGACTCCACACCCTCCCTGGGCAGCCTCTGCCAGGGCTCTGCCACCCTCACCAGAAAGAATTTCTCCTCATCTTCAAATGGAACTTCTTCTGTTCCAGCTTGTGCCTTTTGCCCCCCGTCCTGTCACTGGGAACCACTGAGAAGAGTCCAGCTCCATCCTCCTTCAACCCACCCTCCAGATACTTCTAAGCATTAATAAGGTCTGAACTAAGCATTAATAAGGTATGAACTGATCTGGTTAATAAATCCACTTAATGCATTAATAAAAAAATAATGTTGAAGTTCTGTGGGTACCCAAAACTGGCAGCTCTCTTTGGCAGTGGTGCTATGAATCGGGAAACCAAAAGTCAGTCCTCAGAGAGAGGGTAGTTCCAGAAGCACCTCTTCGCTTTGCTCATGGAGGTACGTCTCCAGCCCAGGATGAGCTTTGTTCTTGCAACTCTGACAAATGAGCTGTGACGTGCTGTTACTGATGCTCCTGCAAGTGATCAGCTAGAGGTTACTTTCTTGGACGAAATACATTTAAATAGCAGTGAAGGAGAGGACTGTGATTTATTTTGATTGTTTTTCCCCGTGATATTTGCATACTGCAGTATGTCATATAAGCAGCTATATATAACAATTTTTTTTTGGCCATATGACAACGTAAATCAGAGAGAGGTTAAAAAAGCTGCTTTTAGTGACCTTGTCTTTTCCTTTGAAGAATGCAGGAGGAGCTTAGATCCGGATGCTTCGGAAGAACATACTGTTCTATTTGTGTTGAATATAACAATACATTTTAGTTGGGTATTGTATTTGAGAAGCAAACCTGAATATAATAAACCTTTAGAATGAGCCTTCTTTGCTTTCGTTCTCCCTCCCAGCTCAGTGTTATAGAAACAGTTATTAAACTATTCATCAGAGGTTTTGATAAATGTTAAATGTTTACGTGTTTTTAAATGATCGATAAATATTTTTCTATAGTTGTCAGAGTGATTAAGATGTAATAGCTTGTTTGAGCTAGGCTTGAGTAAAAAGCAGTTAATAACACAGTACTGTTACAGAACAGTTGTATTTTTTCCCCCTTACCAGAAAGGTTATAAATTAGGGTGTTTTACTGTGCAAACTCGGTCCTTTTCTGTTACATCCAGTTCCATTTAAATTGACAAGAGCATAAAAATAAATATGGCAAAAATAGGTGTAATCACCCAAAATTCGGCATGAAGAGCCCACGAGTGTGAATTGGGGGCAGAGAGGTCCATTTGGAGAAACAGAGCATCAACCGAGTCGGTATTCTGTGTGTAACATGCTCAAAGGATGCCAGTTTTAAAAGTACCAGAGCCTCGGAAGGCGCTTTGGTGGCGATTGAAGAACTTGACTTGCTCGCTCGTGCATGCCTGCTTGTTTTTCAGAGGATTGTGCCGGGGCGATAAGCGGCTCTTGTTTGGCACAACGCTCCGGCGTGCTGAGACCGGGATGCTTGTTTCATCCCAGCATCTGGGGAGATTAACTGTTAGCGCTGCTGTTTAATGAACAGTTTGCGGATGTGAATGAATATTTGGGGTTGTTTTTGTTTCCTCTGGTTTGTTGCCAACAAAGCCGTCGGGATGAAGAAAGCCTTCCGGACTGCCTGCTATATAGATTAATTTACAGCTGCCACTTTATATTAGTTGCTCTATTTATTCTGCCTGGGTGCTTTTTTGAGGAAAGGAGTATTTCTTAGTCGATTGTCTTGCGAAGAGACAGGAATTCAAGGAATGTGAAGCAAACAAATTCCTGCTAATTAGGCAAGCTTTTGGCAGCTGAGTTGTTTGCTCCCTTTCCTTACAATTTTACGTTAGGTGACAGGACTGAAGTTTGAAAACAGAATTTGAGTTGGGGGCTGAACTTTGTGCTCCTGCACTCACCATTGGTGATGCTGGGGCTTGGTGAATGTGACCACGTTTCTTACCTGCCTTCTTAAAAGCCTGGCCCTGCTGAAGGGTTTTGACAAGCAGAGCAGTGTGTGTCTCTTGCCTCTGCAGCTCCTGAGATGCTGTAGGTTTGTCAGGAATCTCTAACGCTCATTATTTTGGTGATGTTTCCCTATAACTCTCCTTCTCTCTGATGCTGTTTGTGCCAAGTCCTGGCTCTGGGTGCTGACTGCTTGACACAGCCAGGGACTACTGCCTTTTTACCACTTTTGGGGATGTCCAAACCCACATGCAACTCTGCTGATTTTGGGGGTCTGCACCCCCCACGGGGTGACCCTGTGTATTAAGTGGTTATCAGTGAGGGCGTGACAGCGATATCTGAGGGTTTATCCAAGAGCCTTATGGATACGTCTGGATATGGATAATACAGACTGGCTGATGTCTTTGCCTGTCTTCTAAAATAATTGCTTTGGAGGACACAAGTAGTTCAGAAGGGGATTAGTTGGTTTACTTACAGCAGGATCAGGCACACCGGGAGATGCGCCTTGTTCCCCACCCCCAGTGGAGCCAGAGCTCTTTGTTCCCCAAATTACTGAGAACGGGGTCAAAGTGGGCTAAATGTAATCTTCTCTGATCCTGCACAGAGGGTGCCTTCTTCCCCTGCCCTCTCCTGTTTGCAGAGTGGGGAGTAAGACATTGTGGGCCAGTTGGGAAACCAAGTGGAAGGCAGTAAGACATGAAACATCCCAGGTGTTAAAAAGAGACCTCACTCCATAGGAGGTAATTAGTAAAGGATGTGATACCTACGCTGTGATTTCTGCTTTCTTCTGTCTTGGTTGGACGTTGGCTTTGGAGCTTGCAGGTGTCTAACTGTGGCGATGGTGCAGGTGTTTGCCATGCAACATGGGGCTTCATTTGAGAAGTACTTTCTGCTCCTGTTTTGGTCTTTATTCCTTTGAAGCTCTTTTAATTTATTTAGAAATACCCATTTAATGAATATCATTATATTAACTGCTTCGTATCAGGTGTTAGAAGTATATGTCCTCCATTTAATGAAGAATTGTTTGTTGAGTGTGTCAAAAGTTACTTGATAGGTATTATGTGAAAGGTTTCAAAACCTTATTATTTAGTCTTGTGTTTCTAAGGTCACACAACAAAATGGAGCTGGCACTGGCTTTCTTCGAAGTGTACTGGGACATATAGTGGGGTACTTACAGTTAAAAACAAAAAGTTTCCCAAATGCACCAAACCCCAAACTGAATAGTCAGTGAACTATCAGAAAGAAAATGCCATATAGTGGTGCTTTTTTTTCTGTTGTAACCAGTCTTTAAGATGGTCTTGGAGTAATGAACAACTCTATTTAAAAAAGCTGTTTTTCACCATTGTAATTGAAACATCATTCCCCTCTAAAAACGGCTCTGCACAATAGTAATTAACAATAATAATAATAATAATAGAAGTAGTAATCACGTTCTATCAAAAATATCCCAAACAATTCACTGTCTTCTAAAATTTTTGTTTATACTGAATAGGTGTTTATGAAAATACAGTATCTTCTTGGTTAAAAAATTATGACTGTCAAATTTTACTATAAAGTTTATATTTTGTTGCAAATTATTGTGCCTTTATCATCACCAGAGATGCTAAGCTTTCACATTTCTTAAACAGTGTGTAAAATGACTTCTTTAAATTAAATCAGTTCTTCCCAATGCCTCACTTCTACGCCAGTTGAGTCTGCTGCTCAAAAATCTCTAAGGAGTCCTCTTCTTGGACGTAAAAGACCAGGGGGTGTTGGCTTTCTTCAGAAGGTGCAAAACTGAGTGAAACTTAGGGTTTTTTCTGTTGCAATTGTGGGAGATTTTACTTGTGGAGCCAAAACTCCTTTCCAGCCACTACTAGAGTCTTATGGAGACTCACTTAGTGGAGAGTAAGCCTGATGAGGAGAGGCTGAGGGAGCTGGGGGTGTTCAGCCTGGAGAAAAGGAGGCTGAGGGGAGACCACCTCGCTCTTTACAACTCCCTGAAAGGAGGGTGTAGAAAGGTGGGGGTTGGTCTATACTAACCTGGGATACCTGTGGATATGCTTCCCCTATTCCATGGGTTGATGGTTAGGGTTCCAGTATGGTGCTGAGGGGGAAGGTGGACATCAGGTTCTTCAGCTGCAGGACATAGGATAGGGGGGAAATTCGACAACTTGTTTATTTGTTTGAATTAATTCCTATATGTGATGCTCCTAAAACTCCCTGTATTTTCGAGAAAGCTGAGTAAGTGACATTTTGTATGCTAGCCATTCTGTTGTTATCTAAAGAGCTCTTCTGTTTTCATGTGGAGGGCACCTCATTCCCAAGGTCATACTGCTCCACTGCCCTTTGGTCATCTTTGCCTCTCCTTTTGCCCCCTTTGGATGGAGGGGCATGAATCTCTTTGAAATATCTAGCTGAAACCTCAAGGTACTTAATGAAGCAGCGACACAGCTAGTTACATTCATCATGAGGAGTTTAAACAGAGAAGAATAAATTAAGCTGGCGAGTTCATAAATATAAAGGTATGTTTTCCTTCAAGAACTCTAAGAGTTCTCTGGTGTCTGTTACGGTATTTGGTTTTAATGGGTGCCTTACAGTGATTGTGCACTGCACTGAATTAACGTTCCTTTGGCAGCCATAACTTCAAATTCACCGATTTCTGTGTGCTTAAACTTCCCCTCTAGTATTTCTCCCTTTTCTCCTTTGATTTCCCTCTGAAAAGCAGTAAAGAAACTAGCAAAAGAGAGGGAAGGAAGACACAATGGAGAAATCCCGTAATTCAGTCAAACACACTTTTGAATTGAGAAGAACTCCCCTTTTTAAAATTAATCTTTTGGAGTTGTATCCCAGGCTGGCAATTCGCTTCAAAGAACACGCGTGGAATGTTCTTTGAAACTGGCAGAAAGAATTCCTCAGTGTGTTGTGGTTTAGATCAAGAAAATCTACAGGTTAAATGTGCTGAGGTCCAAAAAAGATGCTGTATTCAGAGATCCAAAATATATCTGAAAGACTTAAATCCATTTACAAATTCAAACAATAACAAGCTCCCTGGGTATCAGGAGCTGGAGTGAAATCCAAACCCCATCAAAGTTAACAGCAAATTCCCTGTGACTTAATAGGGTCAAGAATCATTCTTATTTTCTGCTTAAGGTTTTGCATGTGTAAGATTAGATATACTCCAAGTGGCACAAGGAATGCGTTTGCTGCTTAAAGACGCTGAATGATGGATAAATACGCAGTGGTTAAAAGGTGCTGGGAATCCTGTAGCCCACAGATGAGAGCTCAGGGCTATAATTACAGTTCAGAAGAGAGTCTATAAATCGTTTCTATCTCTTTCTGGAAGATGGAAGCCTTGATGTAGCAAAGTATTTTCCCTGATGGATGGCCAGTTGGTTGTTACGTGTGGGGTTCACACCATCTAAGTAGGAATGTGTGAAAACTAGAGGTGAGCTCCCTTTGTGGCCAGAGGAAAGGGTGGAAAGAGTCTGGGAAACTTGTCCTGTGACTGCAATTACAGCCATTTCTCTTTCTCCATTAACTGAAGAAGGAAATTAAACTAGAGCCTAAACCGAATCTCTTGTAAGGTTTAAATAAGGTGAGGTGTATCCAGCATGGTGACTATTGCAAAGCTTTGAGAGTCATTAACCTCCAGTTAAGTGAAAGAATTTGAAGGAATGACTAATATATTGCCTGTAAGTAGTGTAAAGTAGGAATATAATGAGTGAGAGGAACAGGGAACTGGAAGGAATTGGTCAGAGTCTCCAGGGTTGTGCCTTTTCCCTTCCCCCTTGCTCCTGGGTGGATCAATAGAAAGGGAGAGCAGTTGCCTAATGGCTTTTTTGCTCATCACCCTGTGATGTTAGTTTGACACATGCAATTTACTTGGAAAAGCTTAAGTAGCCTTAATAACAGAAAGTCCCAGCAGAGCTGACACTAATGGTCTCCCCCATTGTCAGTCTCAACAGAGAGATTAAGAACTGAATGAACAAAGAGACCAAATTACCAGCTCCCCCCTCTGGGTGTTGTTGCATGAAAGCAGGTATGAGCCATGGCAGTGGCTCTTTGGCCAGACCCTGGTGGCCCAAGGGGGAGAGGGGCTTTTTCTTGTGCTCTCAGTATTGGACAGTTTGGGCTGCTGCAACATCACCCAATCCAGCATTTTTACATAGGGCCAAGTCCAGTCATCTTGAAAGAAATGTGATACATCATGCCCTGATCATGTATATTATTGAATACTCTTCCGACACACCTCATTAAGCCCAGCCCAGCAAGATCTAGTGTTTTTTCTACCTAGTTTTGCACAGACAAATCATCTTTTCTTGGCTAAAACTCTCAGTGAGGCGTAACAGCGCTGCTCTGTGGGGTGTATGCCCAGAGATGGATGTGTACAGCCCAAGTGCATTGGACTGAACTTGCAAATGTCTCAAAGAAAATAGAGCTTCTCCTTCCACTTTCATGAGAGGCTTAGTTAATGATATAAGCGATGTTTATGGATGGCTAAACGCTTCCCTTTCTCGGTGCTATTCTTTGAATGTATTATAAATTACAGTGCCAGCTCTATTTTGCATCCCTTCTATAGGATGCATTTGTACCATCAATCCAACCTCCAGTTGAAAAAAAATGGCCATGTGCTTCATATATATATATATATATATTTATATTTTGTTTTTCTATGTGGGAGGCTTTAATTGCAACTTACTTCACAGTAAGATTGTTTGACCTTTCTTTGGGAATGTTGCTCATTTTCTGTTTCTCTCATTTTCTATGATTTCCTATAATTTTCTGTTTCATTAACAAGTAAACCGAAAGTGCTTCAGAGGGGGTTTAAGTGGGTTTACCCACACGGGATTTGATCTATGATGATGATGGTTTGTGAAAAGTAGATCCTCCGCTTTATTCAGTCCCCAAACTGAGGAAAAGCAGATCACTTTTCTGTGAACAGCTGATTTTCTAAGATACTGTCGTGTTGATAAATATAAACCAAACATGCGTCCCCTGGATTTAGAAGATTAAAAAACTAAATGACTTACAGCATCAGTGCCAATGTGGTCTAGCCTTATCAGTCTCTACTTAACTCATGTTTTCCAACGTCACTTACAATACTTTGCCAAGTCACACAGAATCTTCATGGTTGGAAAGAACCCCTGAGATCGAGTCCAACTATACATATACAACCCCCCCCCCCTACATCTCAGCCACTAGAACGTGCCCTCAAGTGCCACATCTACACATTTCTTAATTACCTCCAGGGATGGTGGCTCCACCACCTCCCTGGGCTGTTTCAGTGCCTGGTGTTCCACCAGGTGAATGGTGGAGTTCAGCATATTTGTATTTCAAAGGTAGTGAAATAGATGCTTTGCATCTTACGAACTGAATGTAAGTGTATGGACATATTTAATTGATGGTTCTACAGCAGAACAATCCTGCTTTTATACAACATCGTAACAAATATTTATGCTGCTAAAATATATTTAAGATGCATAAAAAGTAATTTTGGCTAGAAATGGATTTGTGCAGCTTAGTTTGTATGTTTTTCTATGTGCATGCAGCATACAAATGAACGCTGTGTACATCCGATGCGTGAGATATTTAGTCTCAAGTGAAACGTTTGACATTTTGAGCAGCAGCTCAAAGATGAGGATAGCTCCATTAGTGTTTTAGGCACGCTTTTTAGAATTCAAATTCTTGCCCTGCTGTGGTAAGTAAAGTTTTGTTGTTGATCTCCAGTGACTGGAATTTGCTCCCTCAAGTATCAATTACAATGTTGATTTTTAATTGATTAGTGCACGCATCAAAAACATGGGAAAAAAAAGTGTTGCTAAACTTCATTAAAGAAGACTTGTGTTACTGGTATCAAAGACAGGAGAATGTAAATCTTCTTTTTCCTCCTAAAGAAAATTAGAAATGCCTCCTCCTAGATGGACTGCCATGTGTTTTTAAAATTTGGGAAATACCTATGTGTTTCTTGAGTCGTGTGCAGTAAGCAAATCTGACAGTTCACGAGGATGTAGTAATGGGTTATAAATATTTACTGAAGTAGGGGCTGGATGGTTTTCAGAAGGCAAACGCAGCCATCATGAGACTGAAACAATTTGATGTTATGCTTCCAGGAAACATTCCACTCTATCTTTTGTCTCATCTGGCTGACTATTACCTTGTCTAACTTTCCAAGGAATTAAAAGCAACGTAAATATAAGCAGAACTTTGAAGCAGGAAAGCTATTTTGTCACTCTGTAAAGAAGGGACTTTTTAAATTTCATTCCAAGGAAAGAATATGGTGGACCTGCTAGATAGTTTTCTCTGAACTTAAACTTATTCTATTCAATTTTAATATCTGGAAATTTCCAGGTAATCATTCATTTAAAAGCCTCTCTGGTGTATCTCTTACTAGTTCTTAGAGATAGTCTAGACTTTAAAGCAGTGAACGTGGGAAAAATAGGAAGTGTCAGAACCATACATTTAATTAGGGCAGTCTGCCAAACAATTCCTGCTTCTTTTAGCTCTCATTATGTTGGGTGGATCTTTGTTGAGTGAAATATTCAGGTTTCCCAGAAGGACTTAGAAGGGCAGAAATTAAAACCTTGAAATTTCTTAACAACTTGTGAGCAAGGCCATGCATACATCAAAATACATAATTTATACAATTGACGCTTTGGGGGTACGTTTGCTTCTTTATTGCATACCAAGCATCATTCTGGCATTTGTTTAAGGATATTTAAGGGTATGTATTTTCACAGAATCATAGAATGGTTAGAGTTGGAAGAGACCTTCAAGATCATCAAGTTCCAACCCCCCTGCCATGGGCAGGGACACCTCCTACTGACCAGGTTGCTCCAAGCCCCATCCAGCCTGGCCTTGAACCCCTCCAGGGATGGGGCAGCCACAGCTTTAGGAAAGAATTTCCTCCTAATATCTAATCTGAATCTCCCTTCTTCCAATTTAAAACTGTTACCCCTTGCCCTATCATTACACTTGCTGACAAAGAGTCCCTCTCCAGCTCTCCTATAGTCCTTTCAGATACTGGAAGGTCTTCTCAGAGCCTTCTCTCCTCTAGGCAGACCGGCCCCAGATCTCTCAGCCTGTCATCATAGAAGTGCCCCATCCCTCTCATCATCTTGGTGGCTTTCCGCTGGACCTGTTCTGACAGTCCTGTGGCTTAAGGACAGTCCCTCTCCACCGCCCCACTGAGGTATATTGTGGTGAAGGCACCTGAAGACAAGACTTAACCTGTTAATATTCGGAATTTCTTTTATTTTTTACATTTCTTTTATTTTTACAGTTACAATTTTCCAAGATTGAATGGCAGCCTGATTCAGACTGGGTTTTTTGCAGGGAAAATGTATGGTTTGGTAATAATTATAAAAAATTACTCTGATGGTACCAGAAACATTTTTTTCAACAGACAGCTAAAGCTCCAAGACTAATATTAAAATGTTATTTTACATTGCTACTTTAAAATACATCCTCCTTACAAATTATTATTCATTTTTTGTTTGTTTTTCAAACTGCCTTCCGTGGGTGGTAGGTGGAGAATTGGTTTTCCCCTCTGAAAGCACACAGTTTACCAACCATGTTTCTACTGATGCATCCAAATTCTATGCATTTACACCAGGAGTCTCCAGCAACCCCTTAGAGGTGCATTATAAACTGGTTGCAGGTTTCAGAAGTACTTTGCACTGTGCAAAGTGATAAAAGAGGAAGATGGTTTGTTTGATCCGCGAAGTTGAACACTGAGGCTCCATAAAAAGTGCTAATCTGGATCTCTGCGATGAAGGGGAGACTGTGAGGAGCTCAGGGGCTCTGACAGGAAGGAAGGAAGGACAGACAGACGGACAAGTATTAGTGAGAAGATGGAGTGCAGGTGACTGACAGGAGATGGGCTTTGAGATGGAGGCATGAAAAGATGGGAGCAGAACAGAGAGAAGAGGAAGAACATCCCAGAGAGGCATAAAACCAGAAAGTGGGATCCTTTCCCATTGAGGGTTTTTTTGGTGTTTTAAATTACTTTTTAATCTTTGCTTTTATTTTTAATACCTTGGTTTGTAATCTGGGAGAAAACAAGGGTATTCTGTCTCTGCCTCTTCAGCTGTTTTATAAAATTCATACTGAAAACTGCCTCACATATAAAGACCAAACTATTTATTCAAATGTAAAGGAAGTGCCTTAACCGTAAGAAAATTAGTCTTACCATCGTTGGCCAAAATTCTATCACAGTGGAAGATGAAGTATGAATAAAAAGCAATTCAACCCATGAGCTGCCAATTGAAATGCGTAAGTGTGGAAGAGAGAGGCTGAATCTGATTTCTTCTCTGGGGAATTCTGTTTTTTGGCAGCCTGCAAGGGTGGAAACCAGCAGGCAGTAATAAAATAAATTTCTGAAAAGACATAGTTCAAACAAGTGGATTTTGAAAGGAAAAGTCTGTTAAAGAAAACCAGGTTTTCTCCCAGTGCCATTCTCTTTTTGCAGTGCAAGTACTGCACTGTTATTTTACCATCCTTCAGCCATCTCGTTTATGCTGATAACCAGAGCAGGGCTGGGTTGCTCACCATTCCAGTTTGGGATTCTTAACAGCAGATTCTTGGCAGGTCCGGATTATGGTTTTGCTAGACACCGAGGAAGCTTGGAAACATTGACCTGGCCAAACAGAAGGCCGCCTGAATTCTGAAGTCCTCTCTTTCCATGTGATGACTGGTGTGAGAGTAATGCTTCCAGAACCCCGGTGCGTGAATAGCTTTGGTCCTTCAGCCATCTCTTCTGTGCACAAGCATCTGGAAGGTGGAGAATTATGTTACCACCCATCTCACGTCAAGTGTTAAAGAACAAGTGCAGTATGACAACCTTTTTTTTTTTTTTCATTTAGGAAAAGTAAAATATAATTTAAAAAAAGCCACAGCATGCAAAGCTACCTGGCCATTTGTGCCTTTTCAGTCCCATTGTGGTATCTCAAAATGGTGTAGGTGGTGAAGGAAACCTGGGGCTGCCAGGTGATTGCATTTCTGTGATTCTAACTTCAGACTACATCTTTCTGCACGTCATCTTGAACATGCCTATTAGTAGTCTACCTGTAGCTTCGGTGCAATCTATTTATTTGGTTCTTTATATTTCAACTGGTATTTCTAATTAAAATGAAACAGAAAAGTGTATTTGCAAGACAATGACATTATCATTGACAACATGGTCAGCAAAACACTGCCAAAAGGTCAAGTTGCACACATAGTTGGGAGTTAGTTTTCCAATGCCTTTTTGTATTATCAAGTTGTTTGTACAGCTCTGGAGTCCTCAAGATAGAAAGGACATAGAACTTTTGGAACTGGTCCAGGGAAGGGTCAGCAAGATGATCAGGGGGATGGGGCACCTCTCCTATGAAGATAGTCTGGGAGAGCTTCTCAGCCTGGAGGAGAGAAGGCTCTGAGAAGACCTTCTAGCAGCCTTCCAGTATCTGAAGGGAGTTCCAGGAGAGCTGGAGAGGGACTCTTTGTCAGCAAGTGGAGTGATAGGACAAGGGGTAATGGTTTCAAACTGGAAGAGGGGAGATTTAAATTAGATACTAGAAAGAAATTCTTTCCTGTGCAGGTGGTGAGACACTGGAACAGGTTGCCCAAAGAAGCTGTGGCTGCACCATCCCTAGAGGTGTTCAGGGCCAGGCTGGATGGGGCTTGGAGCAACCTGGTGTGGTGGGAGGTGTCCCTGCCCATGGCAGGGGGGTTGGAACTGGATGATCTTGAAGGTCTCTTCCAACACTAACCATTCTATGATAAACACATCTGCTGATCTGAATGTGTTAGGAAAAAGGATAGGAAAAGCAGCTGAATGATACAGAGAGGTTAATTAGTAGGAAAGAGGGACGATGAGGTCTTCCAACAGCATTTTCTAATTGAAGTCACTGAACTGACATTTCGGCAATGATTTCTGCTTCAGAGATCAAGAGGGATTATTTATTCTTAGCAGTTTTCTGTCTGCAGCTCTCAAAAGTTCAAGCAGGCCAAGTGACTTCCATCATTTGTGGACACCAGTGGACAAGCAGAGACGCTGCAGCGAGACCAGAGGGTTTATTTCTAGCCTGTGGCCCCAGGCACTCCCAGGCAGGCGACTTGGTCTCCTCTCTAACCATAAGGGGAGATGAAGGCTCTGCCAGTTCTGTTTTTTAAAAAAGGTTCATTTGAAAAGTCATCATTTAAAAAAAAAAAAAAACAAACACTCTACATAGGAAAAAAACGCATGAGTTTACTGAAGCACACGCTCAGTGTTGGGGATGTATGGTGTTTTGCAGCCTTTTTCTCACCTCTACATGAGAAAAGTGAAACCTGGCTAGTACACAAGTCTGTCTCTAGTGCTGACCTGAAGCAGATGCCTACTAAAGCACGGAAGAAGTGGGCAAGCATGGAGTAATGCTTTGCTAGAATTTGTAGCTATAGGACAAGGGGTAATGTTTTTTAACTGAAAGAGGGGAGATTTAGACCAGATATTAGGAAGAAATTCTTTGCTGTGAGGGTGGTGAGGCACTGGAACAGGTTGCCCAGAGAAGCTGTGGCTGCCCCATCCCTGGAAGGGTTCAAGACCAGGCTGGATGGGGCTTGGAGCAACCTGGTCTGGTGGGAGGTGTCCCTGCCCAGGGCAGGGGAGTTGGAACCCGATGATCTTTAAGGTCCTTTCCAACCTGAACCATTCTATGGTGCTCCCCACATTTGCTAGCAGTTTTCATGTGAAATATTTTTTTTTTCTTTGCTGGGCGTAAGAGGTGGGGCAGGGAAGCTTGTTATTGTTAAACTATGTTTCTGTACCATCTTGGTGGGCTTCAGAAAGAGAAGGGAGTCACCTTTCTCCCCAGTGTGGTCATTGCCGTGTAGAAGTGATACCTGAGCATGTCGTTTGCTTTTATGGCTTGCTCTGTTTTACCAGTAGCCCAGCATCTGGCAGATCCTTTGCCTTTACCACAGGGATTTCAAGAGGAGAGTAAAAGTCCATTTCCTCCTCTTTAGAGGGGCAGCTTCTCTCCCTGCCTCTGCTCCCTGGGGACCCTTCTGCGACTCACCTCTCTACCGATGTACAGAGCTGCCGTTTTACCTTCCAAAAGGAAACCCTCATCCCCTCCACCACTGTGTGCCTTGAGGGTTAAATTTATCCCCTGGGAGTAGTAGCAACCTGCTTATTTTGACAGTACAGCCCTGTAAGTCTCCTCATCTGCTCAGAAACACTGATAAAGTGGTGGTCTGTCTGAAGTTTAGAGAGGCTATGCTGGCTTCAGAAAGGATATAGTGACAGCTGCAGCAACAAATAAACCTGGAAAAGCAGCCAGAATGGGAGTATTTGTGCAAAGAGAACAGGAGAGGGATCATTGACCAAGCATGGAAGCCTTACTGAATATGCCTATGAAGTTCCCACAGCCCTAGAAAAATCTACTATCTTGTGTCCATGAAGGTGCCGTGGCTGAGACAGGATACCTGGGTTGGGGTGATGGTGAGATGTGATGGGGAAAGTCCTAGGGAGAAAAGCAAAACAAGTCCTGTTCCTGATTTTATTGATTTGTTGTGTGATTTGTGGGAGATACAAAGGTCTCTGCCTCATTTTCCTTGTTCGTATAACTGTGCTGCTCTCACCGCTTTGCGTTTTCAGAGACAAGTTGGTGGGAACCGAACTGGAGAGTCGCGGTTTGAACATGTTTTGTTTATAGCAGGAAGCGGCTGTGAAAACCTCGGGAGGAAATGTCTGGGTTTGCCCAGGTGTATTCAGGCGGCCGAAATGCTGCAGAAAGCACCGGTGTTAAATTTCTGCAATCCTCGGTTTGCTTTGACGTTCCATTCTGTGATTCTGTGTGCTTCCCCTCACACAGGAGCAGTGCACCACACCGCGGCACAGAGACTCGCAGCTGCTGTCAGCGCTGGAAGAGGCTGAATCTGCCATCCCCGCTGTCCAGAGGTTGCCCCTGCAAGACCCAGCTGTAAAATGTTCACCAGAAAAAAATGAACAGAAGATTCTTAAGAGTGAGTAAATCAGACTTTTCAATTTTTTTTAGGGTCTAAACTGTGTAAAAGTAACGCCATGCAGAAATGCACTTGGAAATGCATTAAAGTTCCTGGGTAAGTAGGGATTGGGAAGAGTTCGGAGTTTTATCTGTGGTGCTTTAATATGGTACTAATGTCACACTGCTGTGTCCTTTGGAGAATGTAGTTCCTCTCCTACTCTGCTGTCTGTCTACACCCCTGTTGAACTGCATTTCTAAGGACTGATGGCTCAAGGCTAGTGAAGGAACAGTGTCAAGTGTCCTGTTGACATGAAATTTCCCTAAGAGGCTGGCTCCTAGGAAGGAGAACTGCTTTGTCAGGGAAAAGATGCCTGGGAGGGACCAGTTCCTGGGGCTGATGTGAAGGCTGCATGGGAAAATACCTGGAAAACTGTATCAGAAAAGGGGTTGTCCTGTTTTGTGGGCCATGTTGACCCACTTGAGCAGGGGAGCTGCACAGGAACAGGTGTTTAAAAGGTGGGTTGACATAGTAGAGCCGTGATATAGTGATGGGTTTTTTATCAGTTAGGTTGATGGTTGGACTGGATGATCTTAAAGGTCCCTTCCACCCTAGACAATTCTATGATTCTCTTGTGCATAGCACATTGCAGTAGTGCATTGTACACCTGCTGGAATAAGGTTTGGGGTGATGATTGGGTTTTTCTAGAGGAAGTCAGAGACTGTCCCCCTAGAAAGCATCATCCTCTGCGCAAGGGGCTTTCCATGCTCTAAGCGGTTTTGTTGTTTCTGGGAAATAAGGCAGTCTGGATGCTGGAGGATGAGCTGGGCTTGTGGGATCATTGCCAGAAGCAGCTTAGGGCTTAGAAAACAAGACCTGAGAGCATGACGTGATTTCTGAAGTCCATGCAGAAAACAAGTCATTACTGAGATTTGGTGATGCTTTCTGCATCAGTTGTTTTTCTTTTTGTGTTTCTTTTCCAATCTGAGTGTTTTAATTCTAAATAACTCACAGTGATTTACCATTGACAGGAGGTGTCATGGTGAAGTCAGGCAGATAAAAGTCCTCTGGCAAATTGCAGAAAGCTGAGTGTTTCTCACAGATACCGTGGATAGGATTCATTTAATCTAACTTTGAATGTTTATAGTGCATTATCTGAGATGATGCTTAATGAGGTAAATAATTTTAGAGTGTGATTCATCTGACAGTTTGAAATGTACTTTAAGATGAGATGAAATGTGTCCTTTGTTGACCATAAAGGGAGCTTAGCTGAGTAAGTCAGTGGTAGATGCCTGTACTGCCCAGTGAACCTTTTCCTTTACGTTTGGTGTCACGGTGCTATCCGGAGAGCCCCTGAGTTTTGGAGAGGCCTGAATATTTGCATTCAGTCTTCTGTGGTCAGAACAGACAGAGCAGAGGTGGTGCCAAACGCTTCCTCACAATTGGTTTGTTTTGCCTTTTGCTTTCATGAAGCTGAGATTTGGCTTCAGTCATCGAAGCCTGTCTTGAGAGGAACATCAAGTAATATAATGGAAGTGACAATTTTTGAACTGTTACTGTGAATCGTAGCTCTGTGGTAAAACTTTTGTGTAAACTCGTGTCTTAAAAGCATAGTCCGTGACATACAACCCCTAAAATAAGGATTAATGAAAACACAGCTCTGTTTTTTGGATGGATGACAGAGGAATCCATATATTTCTGGCTTTTAATCCTTTTGTGAGGTTGTTTCAGATTTCCCTGGAGCTGAGGTGAACCTGATCGTTTGTAACATTTATTTGGAAAAACTGTCCTGTGTGGAAGAGGTGGGGAAAGGAACGAATGTATGAGGGTGATGTAAACCTGCGGGACGCAGGACTGAGCAGGAACTGGCCATGTGGTGGTAGGCATGGTCTGGGTATGGGTTTTGGAGTTCTGTGCACATGAGAAGAAACAGAAGATACCAAAGAAGCCAGCAAGGAGACAGTAAACAAGAATGGCAGCAGAGCTGAGAAAAAGCATCAGTGTGCTCCAGGGGGGTGGTATTGCAGGAGCAGGCTTGTACAAGGGATGCTGTCCCGGGGTTTGAGTCCCACTGGTGAAAATCTCTAGCTTTTCTAATCTCGTTCCAAAAGAAAACATTTAGACTGCAAGTGTTAATCTGTTTGCTGTGCAAACTATTCTGTGGGCAGTGTATACCCTGTTGTTTTATAGATTTCCCTGTGAACAGTGAAGTAATTTCCTCTTCTTGTGGTGTAAACCTTCGCCCAACGAGCATGTGAGCAGTTTTAAACACGTGGTTCATTTCAGTGGCTTCAGGTGACTATAGCTTGATAAATTTTTGCAGTGAAGAGCCGTGAAGGGGCTGGAGCATCACTCTCAGGAGCAAAGGCTGAGAGAGATGGGACTGTTCAGCCTGGATAAGATCAGGAGGATCTCATCAATGTACAGGAATACCTGAAGGGAATGCGCAAAAAGGACAGAGCCAGGCTCTTTCCAGTGGTGCCCAGTGGCAGGATGAGAGATTGTGGGCACAAACTGAAACACAGGAGGTTCCCTCTGACCATCAGGAGGCACCTTTTCACTATGAGTGTGACTGAGCACTGGCAGAGGATGCTGAGTGAGGTTGTAGGGCCTCTGTCCTTGGAGGTATTCAGAAGTCATCTGGGTATGGTCCTGGGCAACCATCTCTAGGTGTCCCTGCTTGAGTAGAGGGATCGGACTACATGATCTGCAGAGATCCCTGCCAACCTCAGCCAGTGTGTGATTCTGTGAGTTAGGTAGAACTGGCTGTTTGTCCCTCACAAGCTGTTGCTGGTCTTTTCAGGAATTCTCACAAGGTTGTGTGGGGCTCCTGGCAAGGATACCAAACATCTGCTCAATAGGAGGCCCCTAGAAAATGCAGCTGGATACTTAGGAAATATTACAGAATCACAGAATTTTCGTGTTTTGAAGGGATCATTGAGTCCATCCATACACACACAAAAAACCCACCAAACAAACAAAAAACCAAAAAACCCAACCAAAAACCAACCACAAAAAACTGAACCCCACAAAACAAAGCACCCAACCCAAAAATCTCAGCCGCTAGAGTATGCCCTGAAGTGCCACATCTACATGTTTCTTAAATCCCTCCAGGGATGGTGACTCCACCACCTCCCTGAGCAGGCCCTTCCAGAGCCTGACCATCCTCTGAGTGAAGTCATTCTTCCTAATATCTAGTCTAACCCTCCCCTGCCACAATTTCAGACCATTACCCCAGTGACGCTTTTGGGTGCTGAGTCAGGTAGTGAAGTCAGTTAAAACTACCTTTGATGGATCATATATGCAGTCAGGGCACCTGATTAATAAATTTGTAATGGCTCTACTTACAGTAATTATCAGTAAAGCAGCACAGATATGTTAGATATGTTTACTGCAACAGGAATAGCACAGGACTCACTGGCATCAGCATTTTACATGAAGACTTAATTGTGCAGCTAAGCTGTTGCTTGCATTGTGGTATTTTTCAAAGATACTGATAATTATGCAGTTTTCTGGACCCATTCAAGAGAGTGCCCAACCATTTGAAGCAGTAGTGTCAGCCTCCTCCAGTCCAGCCCCTTCAGGTGTAGCAACTGGATGAGAAATCAAGACATCTGCAGAAAGCTTCTGAACTGATTTATGATCCTCTTTAAGGAAAGTATATTTAGCCCATAGTGACTGATTTTTTTGCAACTCACAAATAAATTTGTGAAGCAAGTAGTATTTGCATATCCTTCACCATTTGTTCTGTGTATATTATGTTGTACGTGAAGGGTCCAAACCCTGAAGATGTTCAGTGTGCATTTTACTGCCTGCTAATGCAAATATTAACATTGGGGTACTGTATGTGATGATAAGCAGGGTGACATCTACAGTAAGAGAAAATTGATCAAGGGAGAAGAGGCAAAAAAAAAGTTAGTGTGTTTTATCTGGAACAGAAAACAATAAAGGAAATTCTCTGCCGTGGTGAGTAGGATCCTGCACAGCTGACCTGGTGCAGAACTGAGCCAGTGATCCAAAGAGAAAACCTCCATCCCCTTCACCTGCTCCTGTGCAACCCAAATCACTGAGCATCATGAGAAGTGGGCAGTGTGGAGGCTTCGTGCACAACTTCAGAGAGTCTTTGCTATCTTTGACCCTAATTTACAGATAGGACAGGATAGGATAAAGTCCCTAAACCCACAGGTTTTCAGTAGGCCTTGTAGTCACTAAAGGCTCTCTCCTTACTAGGATCTCCTCAGAGATGCTTTTAAGTTGCTTCTGAGTATCCCAAGACCATTTTTGGGTCTTTTCCAAGGTCTGCTGAGGCCAGAGGAACCCTTCTGGTGGGATCAGCAGGTTTGAGACCTTCCCCAAAGCAGTTCCCTTTGTGAATCAGGTGCAGCTAGTTTTAGCCCATCAATAATGTTTTATCTTGGGTGTTACAGCCAGCTTCTCTACAGCAGCTCTGGGGGATCATTACATGGGGTTAGGAAGTGAGAATTCCTATCCCACTGTTGAGGCAACACCATGCCCCATGCAGCAGAATGTGACCTCCACCTTCAGTTCCAGGCTGCCCTGGCTTTCTCTCACTTGCCCTTTTTCCAAGGTGTGTCAGATCCCTGGATATTTGTGCTTCCTCTTACTATTGCAGTACTTAGTTATGGAATGCAACTGGAAAAATTACCTTCTTTTGATGGTAACAGTGTACCACAACCAGGGCATGCACTGCTCCATGGGTTACAGTGGACATCCTCAGCATTTCCAGCAGTGTTTGCCTGAAGACGTCTATTTCTCTCCCCCTGACCATTCCAGCTCTAGGATTTTATCTACTGACTTTCAGCTTGAGCCTCGTTAAGCTTTTAATTGACACACGACTGCCAGATCCCTAGCGATATTGAGGAATATTGTGCTAATACCGTAACTTCTCGGGTACTCACAGCATCTCTCTGATTCGGTGCTGAACTGGGGGGCACCAGTCCAGCTGCCTCATCACATCTTCCAGTGCTCTCCCAAGACATCAGCTGTGACAGTACAGGAGGGACTGTGTCATCACTGCTGGCAGCTCCTAAATTGTGTTATTCTTGAAGAGGAGGAACATCTCCAGTGCTCTTTTGTCAGCTGGAAAATATTTTGAAGCTGGTAATTGTGTGTTTTCTTCTTCCCTGCTCCATCAGTCAGAACATTTTCTGATTGCTGCCTGGCTGCACATCTTTGCTTGTGGGTATAAAAGATAGTATCTAGCTCAAATTGAAGTTTGTGGCTTGGTGCCGGCTGGTATCAGATTATAGTAGCAGTGTTTTCTGGCCTTGAAAAAAAATCTGTAAATGTAGGAATTAACATTTTTCTTGAAATTTTCCGGAATGTCTTTTGCAGCGTTTCCCTGAGTTGCCATTATGTGCTGGCTGGTAGAGTGGGGGGTTCCTCGTGCTGGCAAGGAGGTGGGTCCAGAACAAATGTGAGGAGGAGGAGGGAACCTCTGCGCTGCCGTAGCAAGTGGTACCTGTGTGGTTCCCAAACTGAGTGGCAGGTACTGCCTGTGCTATAGATAATCTGAAAAGTGGTGTCTCTAAACCATCTTTGGGAGGTTATCCTCCCTATCTGCTCTGCCCTGGTAAGGCCCCATCTGGAGTACTGTGTCCAGTTCTGGGCTCCCCAGTTAGAGAAGGACAGGGAACTGCTGGAGAGGGTACAACAGAGGCCCACAAAGATGATCAGGGGCCTGGAGCTTCTCTCTTACGAAGAAAGGCTGAGGGCCTTGGGTCTTTTTAGTCTGGAGAAGACTGAGGGGGCATCTGATCAACACCTAGAAATACTAAAGGGTGGGCATCAGGAGGAAGGGGCCAGTCTTTTTTTCGGTGGTGCCCAGTGCCAGGACAAGAGGTAACAGGCACAAACTTGAACATCAGAAGTTCCATCTAAACATGAGGAGGAATTTCTTTCCTTCGAGGGTGGCAGAGCCCTGGGAGAGGCTGCCCAGAGAGGTGATGGGAGTCTCCATCCCTGGAGATATTCCAAACCCACCTGAGCATGTTTCTCTGCAACCTGCTGTGGGTGGACCTGCCTTGGCAGGGGGGGTGAACTAGATGATCTCCAGAGTTCCCTTGCAACTGCAAATCATTCTGTGATTTTGTGATCTTTCTGGTACAGAAGTGGAACAGGGAGGTCAAAAGGCCTTTCCTGGCAGTGGAAGACATACCCTTGGGGGGTAAGAAAGGAGGGAGGAACAGCAGAGGAGAAAATGGAATTAGTTAGGGAAAGGATTTTGGTACCTTCTGCTCCCAGTGAGGTTCTGCAGTCAGGTTGGGTGGGATCTGTGCAGTGTTTTAATTGATTGGCAAGTGGCTCCCATGCAGGGGATGATGGTGAGGGACAGTTCTCCCATCTGAGAAGCTCCACTGTGTGTGAGCATAACGTAAAACCCCGCTCTCCCACCAGCGCAGCCGCCTGCCTGCTTGGTTCCCAAGGCTGGGCTCCGGCACTTCTGTTAAACAGCAGTGAGCTGGAAAGACCTCCTAACTGGTTTTATGCAAATGGGAGCCAGACATCTCATGCATGTATGTTTACACACAGGCACGGTCCCCGGGTCCAACAATAGATACTGTTTTGTTATGGAAATAGTGCTCGACTGATGAGGGCTTGCTGAGAGTCGAGTTGGATTGTACTGAGTGGTTTTGACATGTGTGTGCACACCCAAGTGTTGAAAGAGAGGGTGGGGAGAGCCATAAAGTTGTGAAACTTCAGTGAGATAAGCCAGATTTAAAAAACAAAACAAAACAAAAAAAACCCACAACAAATCATGTTGTATGGAAAGTGGTAAGTAGTGGATGAGGGTCTCCATGGCAAAGAGGTAAGTAGGAAGGGGAAAAAAACCCAACAGTCGGTTTTTGTAGAAGATTAGTGATGTCTACAAGATTAGTGATGTCTAACTGATGACTTGAAGCTGCCTTTTTGATCTTCATCGCTGTTCTCTGTGTGTCCGTGCCTCTCTCCAGAAGCACTCTGCTCTGCAGGTGTGACTTTGGAGGTTGGTTTTGGTGGAAAAGGTGGCATTGCCGGAGGGCTGCCGGGCAGTGGAGGTTCCTTCTGGTGAAGCCGACGGTAGAGGTGGGGTGACAGAAGCAGTGGGGACGCGGCGGTCGCTGTCTCCCCACATTCGCCGCCTGAGGGGTTGGCTGCAGGCGGCCACCAGCTGCAGCGGAGCGGTGACATCAGTCAGGCCCATCTGGCCGTGGTGGGATGCGTGATGAGCAGCTGTCATGCAGATGCTCCCTGGGAGGCTGGTAAATAGTCATTGTTGGAGTAATTAATAGCAACAAGTTCGGGGGCGGGGGAAGGGGGTGCGGAAGCCCAGAAAACGTTTTCAGATGTCGCAGACTGTGTTGATGAATCACACAACTGTCCGTGTGAAAACTGAATGATTTTACTTGATACGATAAAATACGCTATGAAAACAATAAGGGGAAAAAAAAAAAAAGCAGAGATCGACATACAAGCCACCAGACTTTTATGTTGGTGTCCTGTTGATTGGTATAAAATCTAACTCCATAAATACTGTTGATGGTGTTGTAAAGAGAAGTATGAATCAAAAGCGTATTGTTCTTGACTTGGTGGGGCTTTGCTGTTCTCCAGATACAGCTGCTGCTGGTCTGGTTTTCATAATGATACCTTTGACTGTTTTTTAACTGTCTTTTTGGGGCAGGAAGGGGTGAAAGGCAGTGACGTTTTTCTGAATAGTTTATGCTGGATCCATGATGGAACAGGAGAAAAATCACTTAAAGGAAAACAGTGCCGCAGGTTTTGGAAAAGCCTTAAAGTCAGTTGAAAGGGATAGTAGATGTGTCTGCATTCTGCAGCAAATGGTTAAAAAAGATTTCCAGGAAACTCACTTTCTAATGCAATAATCCGCTCTGTTGAAAAATGCTGTTCTTCTAAAGGGAGCGCAATCTTTGTGCATACGTCATTTTTTAAAGACGACAAACTGCTTTGCAAAGAGGCTGGAGAGGAAAAAGCTTTGTGTAGGTTTTAGTATACCGTTACGTACCAATAAGCAAAGAAATCCATTTTGCCCTAAGAGCTGAGCAAAGAAGAGATGGGCAGTGTTTAGCCGTAGCAAGTTGTCTTAGAATGACTTTTTAATTATTATAAAAGTAGTTATGATGCACCCACCCATAGCAAAATGGTCTGACTCTTAACACTGGGCTATTCTAAAATAATTTAGGATAATTTTGTTACATTATTTAGGTCACATAAAATGAAGAGACCATGTGCTGTGAGGTTTTCTTGTGTTCAGCATCATTTCTGGTGGTAAACTGGAAAAGAGAATTTGGGGTCCCTTTCAAAAAAATTGGGTCTCTTTTTCTTTTTCCTTCCTTTTCCCCTTTTTCCTTCCTTTTCCCCTTTTTCCTTCCTTTTCCCCTTTTCCCTTCCTTTTCCCCTTTTCCCTTCCTTTTCCCCTTTTCCCTTCCTTTTCCCCTTTTCCCTTCCTTTTCCCCTTTTCCCTTTCATCTTGTACCTTGGTACACACAAAGACTTTTGCTTAACTACATAGACATTATTTTATTCAGCTAATTTAACTAATTTAACTTGGTGATCATGCTGAGAGTGACCTGTGCTCTGATGTTACCTCTTTTCCATTTAGCGCAGGGAACTTTACAAAGTTGATTAGCTCATAGGTCTTAAATCTTTCACTGTTTTCAGCTTTTTTCTCCTCCCTCAGAGAGGAAGCTGGGTTTTTTTAATCCTTTCTGTGGATTTAGGAGAGGCTATCGCTCATCCTTTCAGTATCTGCAATGTTTGATGTGTCCTGGACTTTCAAAAATCATTGTTCCTGTACTTATTTATTAGTGCCGTGTAGGCGACGCGGCTGCTGAAGCCGCCTGGCAGCAGTTTGGAGGGGAGGGAGCTGGGGAGGAGGAAGGTGCATGGAGTGTTTTTTCGCGCGCTCTGCCAGTTGCACGGGAGAGAAGCCAGGGCTGTGAGCTCTACGGGCTGTGCCATTCCCAGCCAAATATCTCCTCCAGCATCCATAGGGCAGCGTGACTCATCGAGCCGTGGGCATCATCCGTAGGGATGCGGCTGGACCTCAGCGCCCGGGGACGGTGTCTCTCTGCTGCCAGTCGGGAACACTGATCCACCCTCGACCTGTCCTTTTCCACGCTCTGCCGATGGGGTGAGCAGGTTATCCTCAGGGGGGTGAGCTGGTTATCCTTGGAAGAGATTGCCCCACGGGGAGGCTACTGAACCTGTGGGCATCATACCTGGCTGGCTTCCCCGGAGAGGGTCGGGAAGTAGGTGTTGCTCTCCCAGCCTGCCCCAGGTAAGTAATCTGATCTTAAACAAAGAAGCACAGAGATGTCTGTGTAACATTTCTTCTTTAAAAATACGCTAAAGCAAAATCCTTTTTGTTGTTGTTGTTTTTCTCAAGGCAGAAGGTTTGAATATTCCCGTGCTCTGTGCTTCCCCTTACCAAGGGGGTGATAATGAGAGATTTAATTCTGGGCAGCAGGTGCTGGCAGCAGGGATGCGATGCAGCGCCTGTAATTGTGGTGTTGGGTTCGTTTTGTGACCATCTGGGTGTGAAAGGGGCAGTCGAGCTTTTAAATATAGTCCTTGGGCATCTGATACCCTCTTCGTCCTCCTGTTGTGGGTGCAGATGTGTTCAAGGAAAGATGCTTTGTGTGCTGGAGGCATGGAGAGAGTTAAAGCTGGCAAGGAGCGATGCCACTGCTTGTCACTGGGGAAGGATCCTTTGGGAGGAGAAGGTTGTTCCCCCTCCCACTCCTGCTGGTCACCCATCACCTTTTCCTACCATCTCAGGAGAAAAAGAAAGTTGGTCTTTCCATTGTCTGGGCTTCCTATCCTAATTGGACGCGCTTTTCTGAGTTGCAAATAATCCCAGCTGAGGGGTTACGATGTGAAGCTGGCGGTGTGGGGAATGTGACTTGTTGTGCCAGCACTTGTCTGCAGAACAGCCAGGAGCAGGAGCTGGGCTCCGGGAAAGGCGACCGACGGCTGACGGAGACTTGGACAGTGGTGGGAGACGTCCAGAAAAGGCCGAGAGCTGAGCCAGCTCCTTGCTGTGCTTTTATTCATGATCCAATCGGCAGAGGAGGCAAGAGGGGAAATTACATGGTAACAGCGGGGTCGTGGCAGTCCATCACTCGGGCATGGCAGGCGGAGGAGGCTCGTCATCTCCAGGGGAAACCTAACGCAATGATGGGAAGGCAACAAGAGAGAGGGAGAAATACCATACTAGGGAGAGTGATTTCCAGCCTTTGCCTTGTGTAGGTAGGTACCTGTTAACCAGGCTTTTCCCTGGCAGCGCTACTCTGTTGAGTCAGTTGAGATACTGGTGTGTGGTTCTAGTTGTGTGGCTAAACTGTGACGAGCATCTACAGTTTCTGCAGAAATGTCATTGTGTCAGGAAGATGTTTCCACTGAGATTTTTGCAATCATTATGGAAATCTCTCAGTGTCAGTGATGGTTTTTTTAATTTAAGAGGTAAGAAAACCAAGTAGGGTCTGACCCCTCATGTTTTAAGGTGCACAGAGCTGCCTGTCACTGTATCGTGCGTGATTCCATCCAGCATTTGGGCAGCCAGGAAAAGGGGTGTAAGGATGGGGACAAACTGAGTGATGGAACAGTTTATCTGGGAACCACTGCTCCACGGGCAAGGACTGGCACAGAAACAAACCACCCCATGTCAGCCCGAAAAGCCGACGGAGAAAGATCCTGCACTCTGCACTGATCACAGAGGGAAGGAGTGGGAAGAGCTATGGAGATGTTGCTTTGGAATGTGATGGGAGGGCCAGGGAGGCGTTGGGAGCAGGGTGGCTGGGCATGGGGGGTTCAGCTTGCTGCAGTAACGTGTGTCACTGGAAAGCAAAGGTGAGATCTAAACTTGGTTTGCTTTTCGCAGACCAAATTACTAAGTGAAGGCCATCTGTATTTCTTGACTTTTTTATGTGGTTTGTACTATACTGGGCACATCCTTGTACCAGAGGGGCAGGGTACAATGTGTACCACTCTGGTGATGAGAGTATTTTTCTTCTTAATTCCATCTTTTCTGTGTGGCTAGGGTGTCCAAACTGTGCCCATTGAGGGCGTGGGTAAGACTGACCCAGCGGTGCAAGGTGCAGCATCGCTTCTCTGATGTCTGCTGTTTTTGTCTCATTTCTCTGAATAAATGTGCAGCTGTTTCTATGTTGTTCCAGTCATGCTCACACCTAGAAAGCAAGAGGAAGGTAAGGAAAAGCTAACCTGAATCTTTTACCTGGAGATAGTATTGTCTGATGCTTATACTTAGAAATGAAGAGTTTGGAAATGTGGAGTTTTTCCTCCAGAAAATCTGGAGTTATTTCCTGGCTTTCACATAAGTTTTCTGTTGACCTTGAAGAAATCAGGAACTTTCCTGTGCTTTAAATGGCTCTTTTCTAGAATGTGTGAAATATTCTTGAGCGTAATACTCACCTCAAAGGCTGTTATAAGAATTAGCGCTCGTAAAGTATTTTCAAGGCTCATTAATACAAATTATCTTAGGACGTAAATTAAATTCTGCAAGTATCTTCTATTATTACAAGTTAATCAACATCGCTTTAATGTATGTGAGCTCGTGATCAAAAATGTTTAGTGTAGATCAGTGATCCTGCAGGCTCTGAGGACTTTGGATACCACTTTGGTGACACAGAGGATCACGATACCCTATGAACTCTTCAGTTAGGCAGGGCTGTGGCACCTTTTTGTTGCAGAGGTGTACTGGTGGGTAATGACCTTGTAACACTGGGGTGATGTTTATTACAAGGTCTCACCCCCAGTATTTAGAAGATGGGGTGTTCATGATGTGCCACAGCCCCCCATGCATTTTCTCCCTGTTGCTGGGAGTGCCCTCCTGGTATGACGATGGAATCTTTTTGCTGCTGAAGCTGTTAGCAAAAACCATCAGTATTCTTGAGTGATGGGATTGTGATGGGGAGGGGTTTGGGAAAACAAATCAATTTAGGGGGGCATCTAAGCCATTAAACAGTAGTAGCTTTTGGTTATTGCTGTTTTGAGATGGATTCAAAGGGATATAACATAAGGGTGAAAGATGTTTTATTCCACGATCGATCTCCAAGATCATCTAGTTGCTGTACCAATTACCCTTAGACTATGCAAAGCCTGTAATACTGGTAGCTGATAAGGAGCCCTGCAGTGATGTTTCAAGAGAGAGAAAGACCAATCATCTGTGTACACGCTGCCTATCTTGAAGGTTCTGAAGTACTGAAACAAATAATGAGGTGTGAAAAGCTCCCATAAAGCTGAAATGCTCCCAGGTTCTGGGATCCTACAGCTCAAAGTGATCTGCAGATACATTTCCTGAAATTATGTCAGAAATCACTTGTCAGCTCTGATGGTTCATTGGATGGAGCCCAGGAAGAAGAAGATTCTCACAAGTTTGTATGACAAGTGCTAAATCTGAGTATTTTCTGGGGTCGGGGTGGTGTAATGGCAGTGACACAGAGGGGACATGTTTTCTCACTGACAGCAAAGATGAGTGTTTCCCACTTTCAGGTTGCAGTCTCTCCCAAAGGTGTCCTTGGAATGGTTCAGGGGAGGCTGTGAAGCGTTTTATACTCATGAGGGAACAGTCAGCTGCCTTTAATTGCTGACTGCACTTGGTCCTTCCAGGGGACAGGTTTGGTATTTATATCTGCAGCCGGTAACTATAACCTATCCTTGCTCCATTGGCCAACACAGGCTGAGCTACTATTAGTGATGGAGTTAGTTAACCCGTGCTTGGCCAATTAAAATCTGGGAGACCTGGTAGAAGAAGAGAATCATGGGGGGGCACACAAAGGCCAGGCTGGATGGAGCTTTGAGCAACCTGGGCTGGTGGGAGGTGTCCCTGCCCATGGCAGGGGGGGTTGGAACTGAATGATCTTGAAGGTCCCTTCCAATTCTAACCATTTTGTGATTCTAAATACAGGTTAGGCCAGAAAGGAGTTACGCTTTCAGAAAGTTTAATGTTTTTTTTCTCAAACTAGGGGGATGAGGACACGTGGAAAATTTGCTATTGTCTACATCCCTCTGCATTGCAACAGAAGTGCAATGTCTTTGAGGAGGCTGGGAGGGTTTTTTGTGACCCCTATCCTCCAAAGCAGTTGGGGAGAAGCTGCTGCAGTGCTTCTGTATCTGAAACCTTGCTGACAGCAGGGATGTTTTCTGATCCACAGGTCCAGAGGATGGCATAGCAATAACGTCACCGTCCAGGGAGCTGGGGTCCTTCCTCGCCTGCCTGCATGCTGCTTGAACCCATCCCGAGCCTTTGTTTTTGGACCGAAGAAACCTGAAAACCTTCCTCTCCTAATTCATGAGCCAGCAGGATGTGGTCGCCGTGCTTTCAGAACGCCTGCTCGTAGCCGCCTACAAAGGCCAAGTGGAGAATGTGGTGCAGCTTATCAACAGGGGTGCCAAGGTAGCCGTTACCAAGGTAACAAGAGAAAAACGCTTGGCGAAATCCTTGGGAACTAACATAACTCCCAGACCATTGTGTGTGAAAATGCCCTCGTAGCTTTACCATTCTGAATGTGACCGAGGTTAGTGTTTAGATTCCCTTCGAGTTCATGCTTACTAGCTCATGTGAATTTACAGTACGGTGCGTGGCTGGTATTTATACCCTTCCCAGTGGACGCAGCTGTGGTGAACACCAAGTCCTTAGAAACGCAGTGTGTCAGCGGAGGGGCAGTGACATTTTTCAAAGGGTGCATTGACTTCTGAACGCCCTGCAAACTGATGAATGGAGCGATTCATCCCTGCCGAGGGCAGGCGGTTCAGAGCGCCTGTCTTCCTGGGGCAGGGGATGGGGGAAAGCCACCTGTTCTGGCTGGGTATAGGGACACAGAAAGCGTTCCTTGCTGCTGAAGTTTCTTCATACAGCAGTCTTGCTTATCCCCGACATCTTCATTGATTTGTGCCTTTGTAGTCCCCAGTGAGTCCCAAACGTGGGGGTTGCCAACTGTGCTCTCCATTCCCTGTGTTCTCCAGACCTTTGAGATAAATTCAGCAGCGAAAGATTTCTGCTTTGATACCAAGAGAGTTCACTCTAATATTCACTGATTTCTAACTCTTAACATGTTTAATAATACTAATTTAATAATAATACTAATATACTTTAATATAAAAGATGAGATGCAAGTGACAGTAGTAAGTGACAGTAGCAGAGAAGGTTTGATCAACAAAAACGTTTAAAAAGAATTAGGTAAGTTAGATCTTTCAAGCTGTAACATAAAACTCGGGATGTCCTGTTTTTATGAACAATTGTTCTCCGTTGTGTCTAGTTTTATTTGTATTTCCATGTTGGTTTTGAACATTATAGATGTACGGAGGCTAATATTTACAGATAGAAAGCAAACGTGAGTACATTTGATAAGTAATCTCTCTTTTTCCTCTTTTTATCTGTCAGCGCCAGTTGTTTTCAGTCCCTTTGCAGTGTTTGAGTTGTAGGTAGTATTTATTTTGAAAGCTGAAGCGAACCAAGGACAACCAGTGTTTATAAGTTTTGTTTGCCAAAACTGAGCAGCCTCTCAGTTCTGCTAATCTCTCTGATTAGCAGATATAAAGCACAGATGTAATAAATGTGAATAGTCCCATGAAGATGCCTGTTTGGCTTTGTTGTCCAAGCAGCTCTGTAGCTGATGAGCAACTATTAAAGGTAGTCGGTAACAGATGAGGAAATACTGACTTACTGAGGTCTGGGTGGTAGCCTGAGGTTTTGTGGTGGTTATTTTTTTTAATAAGATCATGAGCTTTGAGCCTACTGAGGGACCTACCTGAAAATATACAAGCGATTGAAAGGATGCCATGCTTTGTATAAATTCGTGCACTGATGCAGTTTCAAATCCAGCTTCTGCACTGTTTGAACATAACTTGTGGTGCCCGTTGTAATGGTTGCCAGAATAGTCGTACCACTGATGTAACTGTTCCGTGGAATTAGTTGCCGCAACCCACAATTCAAATGCAAAATTGACACTTTCTCATTGTCGAGGTTGCTTGTCACGCAGTTACAATGAGGAGGAAATGGTATAGATAGTAATTTCAATCGCAAAATCAGGGTAATTTGATAAAATGCAGATTTGCTAGAGCCAACACGCTTTTCTTTCCTGTACGATGTAGGTGGCTTCCTGCTTCTTGCGCTCGCTGTGTTGTTCAGCCCCTGGGTGGAAAATCAAAGCTCATTTGGTGGCAGAACTCTCCCCAGGTGCAGAGTGTTGGTGTTTCTGTTGGAAAGCCATGCTCGCTGGTGGGCTGCGAGGCCACCCCCTGTAGCCGACCCGGTACCGCGAGATCGTGGCTGGAGGTGGTGGGTCGTCCCCACGGAGCTCAGGGAAGGGGGGATGACAAAAGCCATCCTTCTTGTCATTCTGGACGCATCCATCAGCAGGCAGCACGGATGAGGTACTTCGGTAACCCGGTGACAAGCCCTGCTCAGAAGAGATGAAGTCAGATCAGCAAGATTTTGGAGAAGTTCTCAGAGGAGTGACTGAGGTTAGGTGCGTGGAGTATTTTGGAAGTGCTCTCTCAATCACTCCTCCCGTGCTGTGAGAGAGAGAGAGGTGAGCTCAATGTGAACCGAGAGGCGTGAGATCAAGCTGCTGCCCTCATCAGAGCCCATCGGTTCAGGCTCAGTAATGTCTACACAGCGTCCAGTTTGCATCTGGCTCTCGCCCAGCCAGGGGGCTGCACAAGGAGAGCATGTGCATATTTGCCTATGAAAGGCTGTATAAACATACCCTGGAAGAGCTTGGCTTGCTAATCTGGTGACACACAAAGGCTGGAAGGAGAAAGAGCCGTTTAAAGTCAAGGACAAGGTTGTCACAGCAGCAAGCACGTATAAATTAGCCACGAGTGTATTTAAACTGGAAATTTGAAGGGGATGTTTTAGCCATCGGAGAGCCAGGTTCTTGTGCGGAAGAGGCACAAAGCGAGAACTACTTTCAGGACAGGGGTGGTTAATTTTATGATGGAAATGAGATGGCATGCTTGGTTGTAGTGGAGAATTATTGATCAGGCTTTCAGATAAATTGAAACCCAGAGTCCTCTCCTCTCCCCAAGTTAAAACTCCTTGCAAGTGAAGCACAAATTGAATTTATTCATGTGCATGCCTTAGTTCTCTTATACTTGTATGTCTTCTGCTGCTATTCGAAGTTTTCAGTTTGTTCTGTCAACTTAATTCTAAATTCTATTTGCTCTAAAAGGAAAAAAAATGTAGGGGGGAGAAATAGCACTTCTTAGCCAAAATTCCTGCTGAATTCTGCCATAGTTTTATTGGAAGAAGACACGCAGAGATAAAGCTCTTTGGAAGGAGGGAACAAGTTCACACACCACTTTAGGCATAAAATTTATTTCTGATATGCATCTGTAAGCATAGACCTATTCTTGTGGAAAAACACCATGCAGAGCTTGAAGTGACCATGATCTAGGGCTAAATGCTAAAAAGATCTTTATTCAAACTGGATTAATTGAGCATGGCTTAAGAAAAATGAGGCATATTTTCTGTAACAAATCAAGAAGCTTGCCCAGTTCTATTTTTATCATATATAGGGAAGGTCATATTGCTGTGGTTAATTGCTGCTTCAGTAAACAACAATTCAGCTGCAAAGTAGTATTTCATTTTTGTCACCTCTAACTACACGATTTCAGAAGAAGAATAGTATGGAAAAAAATCACAATTCAGTGGGGAATCGGTGTCTCCAGGTGCTCACTTCAGCACATACATCGAACGCTTGTCCTGGTGGTGGGGCCTCTGCCACCAGCCACGTAGGGTGATGGCCAGGAGATGTTCTGGATCTCAGTGCGCTTGGCTTCATGGCTCTGCTTTGAGCGTTTTGTCAGCCAGGGTGCTCTATTGCTGCTCTGCCTAGTAGAATGATTATTTCGTAGTAGGACGATTATTATAAGAGATTATTTCCAGTTATGTGCCTTTTTGTCTGACATTCTTCACAGATATGAAATTTCTAGCTGCTTGTTTGGGTTTTTTTAATGAAAAGGGCAAAAATACCCAGAACAACTGACCATTCAAATTGGCTGATCCAACAAGCAGGTGCCTTTATGAAGTGCTTTGGTGATTATGTTGCAAAAGCTGGAAAATTAAGAACTGAGCCTGGTATAATTAAGTCTTTTCTTTCATGCAAGAAAGCTGTTACCTTTTTTCAAGCCTTTTGTGGTAGAGCTTTCTCTCAGTAAGGTTGCTGACAGCTGCCTCATCAATGTTTAGCCTCTGGGACTTGCTGAGCTGCTGTCTGCCTTGCTGTCCTCCTGGAATGCTGTTTTTCTTTTCCTGTGTTATTTTTCTTTTGACTTTCTGAATTGGGACAACTTAGGGAAAGGGCTGAGAACCACTGGGGGTGGCCCAGGAGGAATGGTGGTCGTGATCCCAAAGCACTGCCTGGAGGATGGAGAGAATCGGGGTTTCACCTCCCAGGCATCAGCTTCTGGTGTCTCCTGAGGATGCCTAGCTGATAAAAGGTACTTTTGGGAAAATGACAGCCTTTAACATGGGCATCCTTCATGCCTGGAGATGAAATTTTCTAAATCTCTGCATTACAGCTCCCCAAAGTAAAGTGTTAATGGATCTTGGGTTTCCCTGGGGCATTCAGTAGCAAGAAAAAGCTATATATTAGCAAGCATGTGCGGAGGAGTTTGCCCCACTTATCTGTTAAATGTGAAAAAGATTTCCAGAGGAAGTCATGAGGGTACTACAGCCAGTTTGTTTGTAATTTCTATAGCTCTGTGGGTTTTATGAAAGTTTTTTCAAAGGGAAGCAGAATATAGCATTTTTGCAGAGTGTAGCATTAAGATCATAGCTATAAAATAGATTTCTGCAGAGAAAGGATGATCATTTGGGAAAAAAAAACCCATAGAAATGCAAGAGGTGGTGCTTCTGTTTTGATTTGGTCATTCTGTTTGTTTGTTTGATTTGATTTGTTGAAGTAGTCCTGTTAAGAACCTGCCATATGGCAACACTTCTGTAATGCTGGGGTACTTGTAATCTTGTCACCAGGATTTCAGCTTCGACTTCAGAGCACATTGAGTTCTTTAAAACCATCTTCTTTTTTTTTTTTTTTTTCTTTTTTCCCCTTCCTTTTTAAGTTCAGACAGGTGCTTTTTTTGTCCTTCTTCAGTTTGGAAAACCGTTTGTGTCTGTTTTAAACCATAAAGAAAAATAATTGCAAAGGGACTAGCAGCCATTTAGGGACTTGCTGAATGCTTGTTGAGGTCAATGAGAGAATTTCTGCTGACTTGAGCGAGCAGGTTATTCATGGAGAACAGTCTTAACAAGCCATCAGTGTGAGCAGTGTGACAACATTTGGGGTTTTGTGTTCAAGCTTTCTAATAAAACATGTGGATAGGCCTGCTTTTGTCTAAGTGCAGAATGGATGGATAAAAACCAGTCCTCATGCAGCCCAAGAGCAGGGCGAGGTGGAGAACTGAATGTACTTCCATAAAAGTATCTGCAAATACATAAAAGAACGAAAGATCGTGGGCTCATGGTGCTAAGCCCCCCCCGCCCCATATGGATTTGGTTGCAGGGCGCATACGCTGGCAGCTGCTCTGAGAAAATTCTCCTTTTAAACCGTGTGTATCGACAGCTGCCTGTCGATGTCTGGAAGTCAGAATACAGATTAAAGACAGACAAAAGCCCTACCTTTGCATTTTGCTGCTGAAGTTCGTGTGGCTGTTTAGGATGCCTGGCTGCAGCCTGATACGCCCCGTAGCTCTGGCGGCGTCACGGCTGTTGGAGGTTGCAGCATTAGTGCAGTAGGTCCCGTTTATTTTGTCAATAAACCCGTGACAGGAGAGGATTTGTATGATTCCCTGCCTCCTGAAACAATTATTTACATATGAATAGAAGTCCAAATTGCATATTTTTTTTATATGAATGACCCCTTTACTGGTTCATTAATCCCAAGTGATAGCAGTCTCTCTTTTTTATTTCTATAATAACCCCCAGACCATTACAGTTCATCTTTGGAAACGCTCACAAGCTTCTAAGTTGGCAGTCTGCACATTAAAGAGTCTCTGGTTTTAGTGTTGTCTCCTTGCAGTGAGCATCTATAGGAGACACTTTTGTTCATATGTTTCCTCTCCCATTAGCACCCATGTGTGTATTCAGATAAGCCCCCTCTTTGGTGCTTCAGTGGTGGGTGTGAACTGTCTGTGGAGGAGACACATGGAAGAAAATCATAGAATCACAGAATGGTTAGAGTTGGAAGGGACCTAAAAGGTCATGGAGTTCCAACCCCCCTGCCATGGGCAGCGACACCTCCCACTAGACCAGGTTGCTCAAAGCCCCATCCAGCCTGGCCCTGAACACCTCCAAGTGTTCAACCCTAACCTCTCACCACTTTTACATGAAAGAATGTCTTCCTAATACCTAAATCTGAATCTCCCCTCTCCCAATTTAAAACCATTATCCCTTGTCCTGTCACTCCACTTTCTGACAAAGAGTCCCTCCCCAGCTCTCCTGGAGCTCCCTTCAGATACTGGAAGGCTGCTAGAAGATCTCCCTGGAGCCTTCAGTTCCTCAGGCTGAACAGCCCCAGCTCTCTCAGCCTGTCCTCACAGCAGAGGTGCTCCATCCCTCTGATCATCTTTGTGGCCCTTCACTGGACCCGTTCCAACAGTTCCATGTCCTTTCTCTGTTGAGGACTCCAGAACTGGACAAAGAAAACTTGTCTGCTTTCCTCCTTCTTCATTCTAGATATTTTAGGAAGGATGCATTATTGTGAGAGAAAAATCTTATTTAAACAACAACAACAAAAATCCTCTTAGCCCATCGGCAGTTGGTGTAAAGGGCTGTTGGTTTGCTTTGCGGACATGAAGGAGAAGATGAGAAGGAGGCAGGAGCAGCTCTGGCTTGAAGGTTTCTCTGCAAAGACTGCCACGGTCTAAGTTTGTCGTCGCAGGGCACTTAAATGGCCCTCTCTCTCCCTCATAGTTTGTTCTGGGTTGATGTGTGCATACGTAGGTACACACATACCTGTGCATGTATGTGTATGTTTGTGTGGGGAGGTGGGTGGGAGTGTTTTTCTGGTATTTGCATTGTCCATACTGGAAGACTATCCAGCTGGACCACCCATCTCTGCTCTCATTTTGGTATTACTGGGAAGAAAAAGAAAATCTGGCATTGCCAGTTCTTGCAGGGTTGTGATTAATCTTGAGATCATCAGTGCTCTTCCAAAAGCCTGAGCCTCTAATCAGTGTAATGTGCTGGAATTGATCCTCCTTCCCACTCTCCCATCCTAAGCAGGGTCATAGTTTTCCTATTCTCTCTTTACAGCCATTGGGAAGAGCTCAAGGGCTGCATGTATGCAGTAGCTCTGCTCTCTGGAAGTCTCTCTCTAGGGGTCTTTGGTAGGTGGGATGCCTCTGAACCTATGTTCCTGGATAGAGAATCTTAAAGCACATAAACCCTCTGCAATAAAAAGCTGAAATATACTTTTTAATCCTCTAGACTGCCACTTCAACAATTTATTTATTTTTTTAAAAAAACCCAAAACCTGAGTTTTGAGAACCTGGCTGAAGTTTTTGAAGGCTTGGAGATGATGATAGGGGGAAACACACAGTTAACCAGGGAGTGTTGCCTTGCGTAGGCTCCTGTTTCTGGTGGCACTGAAGACATGATGGTGCTTGGTGTCACTTGCTGGAAGGGCTGGAATGGGGTGGCCTTCTCTGCCAGCCTCTGCTCTTTCTGTCCTTCCCAAGCCTGGTGGGTCTGCTCTCTGCCTGCTGATCTGACACCTCACTCCTGTCTCCTGTCGGGGAAAGCACAGCTCTCCCTGGCCCCACAGTGGCCTGTGAGTACCCTCTCCTCTAGCACCCATCTCCTGTGGTGACCACGAGTGCTGGGAGGCTGCCCAAGAACAAGAGACAGGTTGAGCCCAGTGACAGGAGAACTTGATGCTCCCTGGGGTGAGGGCAGCCTCCTCCAGATAACCCCGTTCCCTGGAGCGGCTTTATTTTAATGTGCCTTAAGGCACTTGAGTGGGTGGGTGAAAGTTGTGCCACCTCAATCTTCTGTGGTTTTGCAGCCTTGCCTCGTGCTTGTGCCCTGCTGCCAGGTACACTCTGTGTAGCAACACCTAAGAAGGTGTGTTGGGTGAGGAAAACACATCCCTTGTATCAAAATAAACTCATACTCTGCTTTCATAGTTTATTTTTAACACGGTACCTTTGGCTGAACCCCATGATGTTTTGAGTGTTAGAGATGGTTATCTTATCAGAAAGTTTCCCTGCTAGGTTATATTCGGGTAGTTGATCTGTTTTCCTTTTAAAGTACATCAGCTGGCTTCGAGTTGGGTTTGTTTGGGATTTTTTCTGCAAGTTGCAATAAATTGTTTCCATAATCTATTAGTTACCTGCTGGGAAGTGAGATGCCCAGATTAGGTGATTTACTTATTGCCATTAAGTAATGTAGAAAGTCAGAACCCATAAACCTGAACATGCTGGAGCCCATATTCATAATCCAAACGTATTGTTCATAGCCGGGAACGATTTGTCAATCTGGATGTGTTTTTTTCTTCCTTTCTTTTGCTTGTTTTCTTTCCTTTCTCCTTCCCCCAATTGTTGTTGCCTGGAGACTTCGATACCTCCTGCTCTTGAGTTATGGGGAGCAACCACATAACCCTGGCTCTCCTCCAGGCTGATGGAGAAGGAAGCATGCTCGATGCAGCTCGGTGCCCTTCGCTGTAGGGACAAGCATGTAGGGACCTGCAACCAGGTCAGGTGCGAAGTGCCCAGGCAGCAGGCTGGTTGGTGACCAGGGACAGTGGTGACAACCTAAAGTAAACCCTTTCCATGCCTTCAGCAGGGTGGGAATGGACACTTCCCATGCAGGAACGAGCTGCTGCCCCTAACAGGAGACAGCATTTTTGACTGAGGGGAGACCTTATCACTCTCTACAACTACCTTAAAGGAGGCTGTAGAGAGGCGGGGGTTGGTCTCTTCTCCCAAGTTACAGATGACAGGACAAGGGGTGATGGCTTCAAGTTGCACCAGGGGAAGTTCAGGTTAGATATTAGGAAATATTTCTTTACTGAAAGGGTTATCAGGTATTGGAATGGGCTGCCCAGGGAGGTGAATGAGGCACCATCCCTGGAGGGATTCAAGAGAGAAGTTGACTTGGTGCTCAAGGATATGGCTTAGTGTTGGGTGGGATGGTGTGGTGTGTTGTTTATGGTTGTTGTTTTTTTGGATTTTTTTTTTTTTCGTTTGGTTGGACTAGATGATCTTAAAAGGTCCTTTCAAACCTAGGTGATTCTGTGATTCTGTGTTTTGAGGCACCTGCATGTCAGAGTGGGTGAGGTTTTTTTCGCCTAGGCCTGGTCCTTCAGATTGATCATATAGGACAATTAATCAACTTCTAACATTTTTGAAGTATGGTACAAGTCATTAATGACACGGACATTTTGACTCCAGCCGTTCTCTAGATTTCAACACCAGTTTGCCTTTTTGCTCTGAAGAGGCTGAATTCCTGAGGCTGTACCAGTTACGTGGCTATGGGATGTACTGTGCGAAAACAATCCCGTCTTGAGCTTGGTTTTTTTTTATTTCCTTGAATCAGCTTTCCTGCTGGAGAAGTTGCTTAAAGCCTCAGAGAGCTGATGGTTACCTTCTGCTTACTTCAGGACACTAGGAGTCAGACAGCTCTTGAGGGGTTTGCTTCTGTAGGTGAAACCATTAGGGCCATTTGTCTTCCTTTGCAGGACAAATCACTGGGTGGCAAAATAGACAATAGCAGTGGTGATGATGAAATATATATACGTGTTTATATATACACACACACTCCCTAGAGCAAGAGGTAATTCTTGATTTTTCCCTGCTGAGTCTTCTTTTTTGGGTTTGGTGGATGAAACGTTTAGGGAATCACTTGTAGCTCTCCCCTGTTATCCAGACTGCCTCCTACAACCTCTTCCCTCTTTGAGACTCTTCACATCAATTCTTATGCCTTTTTTAGGAGAAGCAGCCTATTCCCCCTTTCCTGAAGTGTTGCATTTTAAATTCTGTCGAAGGATGCTCAAGCGGGGCTCAGTTACAAGTAACTATTGTTTTTCTATTGTCATTTCACTTAAATTTTTGGAACTCGTGTGTTGGGGAGATGCTTTTCTCTTTTTCATTTATTTTACTCTCAAATTTCAGCCATTGTTTTTTTTTTTTTTTTTTCTCCTGAAAACTATACATCATGTATACATCTCACTACAGCTTTGCTTTCTGTTTATTTAGGGAACCATCCTTGATTACACTAGAGATTGACTTTCTCATGACAATTTTATACTCCTACTTTCGTGTGGGTTAGAGCTTGGTAGTGTTGAAAAATAATTGTTGTCTAAAATAATTGCTATCTAAAAAATGAGGCTGGTTGTTGTACCCGTGAAGTCACTTGGAGTGACTCCAGGTCTTTCACTGCTTTTAAGGGAAGTGTCTGTCGTATATAACAGTCCTGTAATTCTCATTTCCATCACAGAGATGGTCCCCATTACAATATACGAGTTAGCCTGTTATTGCAACGTTATCCTACAAAGTGAATTTGAAAGTGGTTATGACAATTCTGGACTCCAGAGGGACAGAAACAAAAGGCTCCTGAATTCTTTTTAGGCAAGGACACAAAGCAAATCCATATTTGTAAGGAAGTATCCTTACGTGAATATAATACCCCTTTTTATCATCGGGATAAACTGAAATGCTGCAGGAAGGGAAGGAGGAGTTTTCAGCATAAGCAAAAAGAAGGTAAACCCTTTGTTGCACTAATATATGTCAGTTGCTGCTGTTGCAGATTTCAGAGGTTGAGATACAAACAGAAGAACAAGGAAAAGCAGACAAAATTCTGGTCAAAATTCTGTATAAAAATTCATCTTAAGGTGTTATTATTTTTTTCTCATCCATAGCATGGCCGGACCCCCCTGCATCTTGCTGCCCACAAAGGTCATCTCCACGTGGTCCGGGTTTTGTTGAAGGCGGGTTGTGACCTGGATATTCAGGATGATGTAAGTAGATGCTGCCTTCTTGCTTGGGGTGGAGGGGAGAAGGTAATTTGCAAGCAGCAGTAGACTTTCACTTCTTTGAAGTAGGATTAAATGAATACAAAATCTGTCTCTAATTTGGAGATGTAACCTCTAATTTAGAGATGTAAAGCTGCATGGGAGACAATGTAAAATGTGTTGGTTTTCAAGGAATATCTTGGTCCTCTTGCTCCAGCAGCAGAGCTTTATAAGAGCTCTGGTTGCGCCAGGCAGGTGTGAGTAGCAGTGAGAGTTGTTGTCTGCTGCTCGCTGTAGAAATTAAATAAGAGCTTGTTGTACTCCGTGGGAAACCCCTGGAGGACGTCAGGTAGGGGACACAATCCGTTGTGGTGTTTGTTTGAGGTGGGAGATGCTTTTTGCGTTAGACTCGGCGTATGGAGCATTGAGCTGTGTGGCATCGCAGGGAGGTCGCCCTCTCGGCAGCCGCGTGTGATGTGAGGGTGGTGACGGCATCTGTGAGCCTGTTGTGTGGTGAAGCATCAGCACAGCCAACTCAGCTTTGACTTTAGCAAACGGTAGTTTGTTGTTTTCATTCAGTAACTTAAGTCACTGGAATTTCTCGGGTTTCTATAAGAATGATTCTAATCTTGGGCCAGGCTTTAAGGCCCATTGGAGTGACTGGGAACGTGGTTTTAGTTACCTCATTCTGCTGAACAAAGGTGTGGGCTGAAATGTGCAATAGCAGTTGAATAACCAGGACTTCTACAGATTTGTTGCTGACTTCTGATAGCGTGCTGGAACAGGTTGGAGGAAGGGTTGCTTTTTGTAATAAATACGGGTAAGATTCTTCAAAGGACCTAGAGGTCCAAAGGTGGTTAGTAGAGGCACCCGTACGACTATTGAAAGGACACTGGAGATGTCTGGGTGCCTTTTGAAAGTCCCCTTAGGCATTTGTTTGCATCTAGAGAGTCTTAAATATCTGTAGAAACTGGAAAACTGGTTTCCCTGTACAGGAGTAGCTGCTTCCTTTTGAGCCATGTCTGACAAGCTTAGTGGTACAGCCAGCTTTCTACTGGAAAACTTGTTTTACTGGGAAGAAGCTTTGCTTCCTACGCCCTTTATTCTTCCCCTATGCCCATCTGTGAAACGGAGCAGATTTGCAAGTGTAATGGTTGGACCAGTTTATTCAGACGGATCCTGAGTGTGTTTTTTGACTTCTCCCAGCAAAAATGATTCATCAGGTATTTAAGGCAAAATTGCAGGTACTTTATAAGTACAGTCGGTTTGCCTGAGAAAAGCCAGTTGCTGCTCTCAGAATGACTGATTTGGTCAGGTTGGGTTTCTGTGAAAACTGTTTTTTGAGTAAGTCCGGGGTTTTTTTAAATTTTCTAGGAATAAAATCTATGCTGTTTATATGTAAATATGATAGCCATAATAGAAATCCAGTACATCACTGTTTAGCATCATTTCAGTTTAGCAAACTGAAATACTGATCTCGTAGGAGACCAATTCCACTTGCCTTGGAAGCTTCTCAGGGGCTGTGTTCGTGATAACTGGATACTGCTTCAAAACGTGGTGACTAATCTGTACAGAGTAGATGCATTGCTTGATTCACGGGTGCTGTTTCTTTCAAATGTGTTTTGATTTTAGCTCTGTATTTAGTACTAGTAATTTGGCTGGGGTTAAGTCTCCAAGGGTGTGTTTGGATTTGTCTCAGAGGAGGAGGAAGGCTACAATTCCAAGTGAAGATTTTTTGCTTGTGAAAGGTATTAACTGCAATATTTCTGCTTTGCTTTTACATAGGTCTTCAAAGAAGGTTCTCTATTTATGGTTTTTCCTTGTGTAGTTCATTTTCTACACTTTGTTTGTGTCCCACAGAGTATGTTCATACTATCAGTTGCATCCTATTGATCATGCCTTCTGTCACTCTGACGGTGTGCTTATTTGGCAGTGAAGGCATCTTAGTTTCAAGCGTTAACATCTACGCATTTCATTGCTGTTTTTCAAGAATAAAGATTCAGGTTCAGAAATTAAATTGCTCATGAGAGTTGGGGGAATATGATATTTAATTAAAAGGTAAATTACTTAGTTGATCTTTGTGGCATTGTTGGGATAGCACGGAAAAATCTTCAGATTCTGAAGAGATGACCTGTATTTTATTTTTCTAAATAACAGGAGAAACCTAATCATGTTTTATTTTGGAGTTGACTGTCTTTAGCTAATAACGAATGCAAGACTAACTTTTCATCTGCCACATGATAAGCAGAAACTTAAAAGTTGCTAAATGTTGTGGAGACATTAAAACGCTCACTTCATGTTTACAGATACATTCTTTAAAACACGGTAAGAGCCGTAAGAATTAGTTGAAGAATGACCTCCAGTGGCCTGGAGTGGGATTATTATGAATTTCAACCGGTGGAGTCCAGCTCTGTAGAGTACGCCACCCCGGGAGCTAACTCCTTCCTTCTCCCTGCCAATACTGAGAACTCTTACTGGGATCCCAATGCCATCTCTGAATGGTCAATGAGTATCCACACAGCACGCACCTCAGAAATAGTCAAGGAGAAAGTTGTCCCGGTGAAGGAGATCAAGGACGAAAAAGATAAGAGAAACCAGAAGAGAAAGGCTAGGAAGGAACCTAGAAGAACAGAAAGAGAGAAGGAGGTTAGAAACCTTGTGCATCCAACCCTGCCTTGAGCTTGATGTCCCCTGTGGCTGCATGATGCCAAACCTTGGCCTGGTGGTCTGGCGCGACCCAGCTCTTTGCGCTGCATGGCTGCATGGTGGGCTTCGCCCTGGCTGCTCTTTGATCGTCTTTGATTGTTTCCCGTCCTGTGTGCGTCCTCTGAAAGTCTAACTGGGAAAACAAGTTGATTGAAAAGGCCCGAGGCTCCGTAACTTCTCTTCTGGAAGCTCCGTTTGAAGAAGCAGAAAATTAATTTCAAATGCAACAATAACCCAGCGTTCATAATAATTTCTAGCCGAGTGTAAATATGCAAAGTGGCTTGTTCCTGTACTCCCATCTCAGTCTCATTTAAGCTGTAATTTGTTTCCTTCGTGTTTATTTTTTTCGGGCTTTGCTCACTTCTGCTGGTCATGCATCATCATTTGTAAAATTATTCGTGCTGTTTATCGTGGTGACTGCCTTTATTTAGCGAAGGGGGAGGAAAGCAGCACGTTGGCACAGAGAAACACCGAGGCACATTCGGCTGCTTTTGTGTACAGCTGCTTCAGGATGTCCACGTGTGCTTGTATGCTCCTGCGAGTATTTAATGCTTGGTTATATTTTCACTTTAAAATGTTTTGAACGTTCTGTTGTAAACTTCGTGCTTTGATTTCGAAATACGAGACTTTGCAAGCACCATCCAGCACCTTGTACCTGGGATTGAGGGCATGAGTTTTTTGCTGGTTAGTTTGGTGTGATTCTCCTGTAGCAAGAGGGTTTGTTTGGTGATTCCTGGAAACGTGGAAAAACAGTGAGGAGGCAGAGAGTGACACTGGAGAGGGGCTTTGAAGGAGATTGTACAACTGCTGGATGCTGTGGAGAACAGGAGTGTGCAGGAAAACAAAATATGGTGGTTATACTATTTTGTTAAAATTGGAGAACCCTAGAATTGTTAAGAGTTGGAAGGGACCTGCAAGATCATCAAGTTCCAACCCTCTTTCCATGGGCAGGGACACCTCCTACCAGACCAGGTTGCTCCAAGCCCCATCCAGCCTGGCCTTGAGCACTCCCAGGGATGGGGCAGCCACAGCTTCTCTGGGCAACCTGTGCCAGTATCTCACCAAAAAAGGAGAGAAAGGAAAAAGTAACATTTATGACAAACTAAGGTAAATCAAATCTTGTTAAATTTGCGTAGCAGAGTCTATAATAGAGACTCCAGTAGCCCCAGAGAGCTGGCAGAAGTACTAATATCTACCTGCAAGCATTTTGTAAGTAGCTTCTGTTGCTTTCTTTCCCCTGGGGTGAACTTCAGATGTGAAATAGAAGCCTACCCAGTTCCTAGGTGCCTGGTCCCCTGTGGTTGCATCCACTGCTTTAAGTTAGTCAGCAAATGAAGAAACTTGAGGAGTTAATTGCAAACACTAGGATGATGAGCAAGAACCACCGTCCTAGCCAACATAGAAGTGCTGAAGGAAAGACATAACGCCAAAAATCCGTGGAGAAGGTCAAGATTTATGTATCTGCCTTTCTTCAGGACACTCAGCCTGTAACCCTCTCCCGAAAGGAGGCGTTTAGGTTCTGTGTAAAGAGTTTCACCTTTTGGAAAGGTACCTGCTGGTGCTGGGCCTTGCTGTGCAATAGCCCTGATACACGCAGAGCCCTCAGGATGGGCAGTCCCACGTTGGCTGCACCGGGGTCTGCGGGCTGCTATCTCAGTCTCCCACCAGCATCTCCCTCTTTCTAGCCCAGTGAACACCAAGATTTTTCTTAAAAGTGGAGTACTCAGTACAGCAGTGCTCTCATGGCAAGACGAGCTGGGCGAGTACCAAAGCCTCTGGGTTGCTGCAGAAGAACCAACGGCCACCTCCTTCACTGTCCTCGTTTCAAAGGGCAGTGGGCCTTCCTGCAGCTTTTGTGGAGCTTCTTCCAGCAAGCGTGGGAGAGAAGAGGGGAGATGCCTGTGTTAGGGGCTGTGGCAGCGCTGGGTGTGTGCTACACAAAGACCTCCTTGGTGCCACCATGACTGCAGCGCCACATGGCAGCGTGCAAGCCGAGATCTTCACTGAAAGAGTTGGTAGATTTTGGAACAGGCTGCCCAGGGAAGGGGTTGAGTTGCTAACCTTGGAAGTATTTAAAAGATGTGTAGGTGTAGCGTTGAGGGACATGGTTTAGCGGTGGACATGGCAGCGATAGGTTAATGGTTGGACTCGATGGCATGAAAGGTTTCTTCCAACCAAAATGATTCTGTGATTCTCTGTCTGGGGCACTGAGGTGGAAACAACCGAGTTTAAGTTGTTTGCAGGGCTAGGCAGCAGCCGAGGAAGGGGATATGAGACACACCGGTGTAGGCTTCAATGCCTTACTTCTACGAAGCCTCACGTAAGCACCTAAGTGTCTTTTTGGCTTTGGGCCCACGTCTCTATTTAGGCAGACTCTGTTGTTTCTTTCAAGGTCACATTTGCGTGACACGGCACTGGAGTTCTCTCTCTTCATTGCTACTGATCTGCGGTCTGTTCCTAAGGCATAAATCACTTACAAATAGGATCATAAATTGTACCCAACATAATAGTCTGGGCAGTTAATACGCATTTACCGGTGTAATTGCATTCTGAGCCTCTGGAACAGCCCCCTAATGCCTCAGTGAAGGCAGAACTCTGATGAGTGCTTTCAGAGACAGTTATTTTAGCAATTAATAGAAAGATACATGAGTCGGTGATTACACTGTCTGAAAATTCATGCTGTGAAAAAAAAAATATAGCTCATCTGTCTTCTCTGACTCCATAAGAGTCAAGATAGGGGTTTGCTGCTCTGCTGATGTTAGGGCAAGACTGGTTAGAAACGTGGTGGTGTGGGCAGTGGTATTTATAGATGGGCTACGCCACCTGCATCTGGGTCGCTCGGTAACTCATACCCAGAGGCCATCACATTCTGGTGGTTCAGCTTCCACAGCACCTTAAGCAGTTTAAGGTTTAAGCGTGTGCTGGGGTCCAAGGGAATGGCCAACCAGGTGCTGCTTCGCTGACTGAGGGGCTTGAGGGTGGTAGGGACCTTCACCAGAACATTGATACCTGCCACCTCTTCACTGGGAGGTGCCTCGGTCCAGGTGAGGCAGGATTTGGGATATCTTTTGACACTCCCTGTTTACCTGGTCAGGCTGCTGGTTGGACTTTACTCTTAGATGCTTGGCTCTGCCCATGCTTCTGTAGGGAAGATGTCAGCACCAAAGCCTATACCTTGGGCAGGAGGCACCTGAGCCTGCCATCTGCAGGACTTGTGTCCCTTCACCTACCTGGTCTTCCATTTGAGGGACCACAGTATAGTATGGGACAAAGCCTGGGCATGGCTGAAGCTGTCCCTGTGCCACTCTGCAGACCTGGCGAGTGGCTCCCCAGCACATGGGCTGGGGTCCCCAGGGGAGACCTGCTTTCTGCAGTGGTAGCATGTGCTTCCCAAATATGTGGGGGTTTTTAATTTAACTGAGATGCCATTAGAAGTAGCTATCATATCAACAAACCCCCAAAAGCTGAATGGCCTGTGACCTCACTGCAACTACTGTGATGGGCTTGGACTAATGACAAGAACAACCTTGATTCAAACTGGCCCAATGAGAAGATCCTTAATTACAAACTAAATCCAATACACCCCATTCCTGCCCCCAGTTTGGTCTTTTCCACGATCAGTTTTCTGGACTGGAAAGAAGCAGGAACCAACCATTCCTGGTTCAAGCATCGTGCGTTGCCATGGCAGATGTCATCATTTTAAATCTTTATTATAATACACCTTCTGTAGTTTTGCTGATGCAGCAATACCCGTCGGCAGGGATGGGTTGACAGATTGTTTCTGCTTCATAGTAGTTAGATAAAATTACCTTTGCCCTGTCCACGTTACCCATTGCTGCGGCAGCAGGAGCTGTGCCAGTCATCAGAACTGTGTGTTATCAAAAAAAAGGGCATTAGGTTCTTCCCCAGCTCGTCAGTGAGCGGATTTCTGTGCAGTAATAGTTCCTGGAAACTCTCTGAAACTTGTACTCCTGGGATGGTATAATTTGGACATTTTCCATAACATTTTGGTTATCTTTATATTTGGAACAAACACACAAGGTTAGAGAACGTGCAGTGCTCTCTGTTTTCCAATGCTTTGTGTTTTTCTGAAAGTCCCAGTTCCTGAAACTGTTACTGTCTTTGTTCAAAATCTCTTAAAACACATTTCCAGTCTTAGTAGGGACAAGAAACAAAGTAAGAGGACGTAACCTCTAGAGACACAACATAGATAGCAAATTTAAAAAAAAAAAACACACCCTTTCAGAACAATTTTTTAAAATCAGCTTCACGATTATAAACCAATTTAACGATTTACTGGTGGTGGGAATTGGCACTACAGGGGGTACTGAAAGGATCTGGTTGACAATGTTTGTTTTTCCCTCGTGGATTAATAACTGTTTTGGTGTCGTTAGCACAAAAGAGCAAATTTTAAGTCAGCTGCTAGTTGCCTTTGAGAGCAAATTATTCAAATTGTCCAGTTGTCTAAAGATTTTTAGGCTGTAGGACAGAAAATACAGAAACTCGTCTAGTCTTAGTATTTAATATAATGTGGTATTATCTGATACAGACCTTTAGCAGGGAAATTTGGTATCTAAGACTAGCTTCCTGCAAGCTTTTTTTCCCCTCAGGATACANAACGAAGTTCCTCCTAATGTTTAAATGGAACTTTCTATATTCAAATTTGTGCCTGTTGCCTCCTGTCCTGTCACTGAAAGAAGACTGGCCCCATCTTCTTGATACCCAGCCTTTTAGTATTTCTAGGTGTTGATCAGATTCCCCCTCGGTCTTCTCCTCTCCAGACTAAAAAGACACAAGTCCCTCAGTCTTTCCTCATAAGAGAGAT
>VZRU01008481.1:5889-40252 GCA_013398155.1 Pedionomus torquatus
CCAAAGAAGTTTCTCCTCATATTTGAATGGGAATTCCCATGTTCCAGCTTGTGCCCGTTGCGCTCCTTGTCCTGTCACTGGGAGCCACTGAAAAGAGCCCAGCTCCATCCTCCTTCAACCCACCCCTTCAGATCCTTGTGAGCATGAAGGTCTCCCCTCAGCCCCAGCACTCTCAGCCTTTCCTCCTCAGGGAGATGCTCCAATCCATTAATCATTTTTGTTGCCCTGCACTGGACCCTCCAGTAGTTGCCCGTCTCCCTTGAACTGGGGAGCCTAGAACTGGACAGAGGATTCCAGTTGTGGCCTCTCCAGTGCAGAGCAGAGGGGGAGAATGGCCTCCCTCCACCGACTGGCCACAATCTTCCGTACATCCAAAACATCCTTTCAAGGAGCTAAGCTTCTTACAGCACTGCTCAGCAGAGAGGGAGTGTGCTGAGGCCACGCAGCTGAGTCAAGCCCTGTTGCACACACTGTCATTTGACATATGCAAACCAGAGAGGAGCAGAGAGGAAAAAGCGTGTGTAATGCAGCCACGACTTCAGATGAAGGCTCTTAAAGTTTCAAGAAAGCTTCAAGGAGTTACTTGATAATATATTTATTAAGAGAATCCGTTCCTAAACATCTGAGAGAATAAAACAATAAAGGATCTTCATACACTTTAGACACTAACACAGTTGTCATGAATTTTTAGGTTAAAAGAAAGCAAATGGCCTGGATCTTCATCTTGATTCTGTAGGACACTTCCAAGAACTAACTTTTAAAAATCAATTAGAAAGACATACGCCACTAAATCCAAGTATGATGATATGTTTTAAAAATAAATATAGAAATATGAACAAGTCTACACTTCAGATATCGCCCTGTACATCCCAAAAAGTGCAGAGCTCTCGCCTTCTTTACCTGGAAAGAGGAATCTCTAAACAACAGCAAAATCGGAACCGTTAAGCCTAACTTTCAGATAACAGTTTGGCAGCAGCAAAAGCATGCTCGACAGAGAGAGTTGAGGAGCATCCCTAACCCTTTTCGCACGGGAGATTAGGTAAGCATGATTGAAGTACCAACGATTTAACAAAGAATCTCTGATAAAGTTCAAACAAGCTGAGGGGGAGCAGACGCCCCCAGTGATCATTTTCATTAAGAAAGAATATCCATATTCACCTAAGATCAGCAAGCACTGGAACTTAAACATCTGAACAGTTTGGTCAGTTAACAAACATAACCCAATACGGTACAAATTAGTTTCTGACAAAATTTAAAACCATTTGGCACATGCTATAAAGACATTCTTCCTTAAGGAGGTGAAATACATGTTTGAACAGGTACAAGCTGAGGAAATAGGACCGAACTAGCGTTGTTGTGAACAGATGTACAGTACAGGGTTTGCTCTCCCCCAGGTCAGACGCCCGCAGCGTGCGTGGGGGTGCTGGGTTGGTTAAGGCCTATGGTTGAACAAAGCCACCCCGCAAAATCCACCTCCTCCGCTTCAGATCTCTTAATGAACGCATGAATCTGAGCAGAGGAGAAAAAAAAAATATATATGTTATTATTCAAGCATTCAATCCATTAAACAATAATTCTGAATGACATGAGCTACAGTAAATGCAGTTTACTTTCAGCATTCAAGCCAGCTATAAAATTTGGCAAACCACCTGAAGTGACCAGAAGAGCTTCTCTGCAGGATTAACCAAAATAAGCAGCACGTGAAATGTACACGTTGCGAAGCATTCCAGAGGAAACCTGCCCACACAGTGCCTGCTGCAGAACACTTACACCATGGGATGCGATAAGAATGTGACTCAGCCCCTCCAGATAATGGAGCGGACTCTGGAAAAAGTCTGCCTGGGCACAGAAAAGGCTTTTTGTGACAGAAAAAAAAGTCTGATTGTGTTTTGCACCTTTATTGTATAGAAAGATCAGGGTAGGGAAAGCTGGATTTTCTGCATCAGAACTTAAGTCCCTGCATTACACTTAAACTTGGGGAAAGTCACTGAGATGAGTGTGATGAAAGAAAAAAAAAGAAAGCCAAATTCTGAGTCTCACAAAAGATGATGAAAGTCTATTAAATTAGTCCCTACAGTATGTGGAATGTTGCTCTTTCATCCTCCTAGAAGTAATAAACTATGAACTTTATTGTTGACCGATAAACCCAAGAAAGAGAGAATTGTTTTGTTAATTAATTGCATTAGGTGATATTCTTGCTGCAATTATTAAGTGGCAGACTCCAAAACCCACCAGTTCTGGTCTCCTCACCAGTCCCTGTTCTAAGGGAGGCACAAAAGCCTGCAGCCCCTTCATTCTCTGGATCAGAAGAGCAGCCTCCACCCACACTATTTGAGCTGCTTGTGCCCAGGGCCACAAACAGCACTCCAGGCCATATGCTCTGATCCCCATTCTCAGGTCAACTGAGGAACACAACCTCCCTGGAAGAGTGCTCTTAGTTCAAGTGAAGAGCTTTCACTTACCATCAGCTGCTTCAAATCGGCTCTCTCAGCAGGATTTTTAATTAAACTGGAAAGCAGAAAGCATCACAAAAGTTACACGCTGATATGTTTTAAAATGAAAATCAAGTTTTATCACGGAGGTACTGCTTTGGCAGTACTTGAATTAAAGTAGCATCTTTATCTTATCTGAAGGTAGCACTCAAATTACAAGCTTTGGTTAAGGTAGTGCCTCTCAGACACAGATCCGGGGCTGTGAGCAATTCCCTTCTGTGGGCACAGTTTTAGGCATGAAATCCTGAGCTGTCTGTTCACTGTTCAGTGGGGGCAGGAGCGAGTGTCTATAACCAAGTGGAGAGATCAAATTCCTATTTAAACAAGAAGTCAACAGTATCACCTGCTTTATCCCTCAAGTTCCTTTTACCCAACTCTGTTCAAGCTCAGCGTTGAGGACAGCTATTGCATTACTGCTCTTCCTTCTGGAAACAGTAAATGTATATACACAACTTTTTATATATAATCTAACTTTTCAAATTGTAACAAACTGCCTCCCCTCGCCCTGAATAGACTGGTTCAGTGCAGGTATCACTGTAGTGCAACTGGAAGAGTAAATAGGTGGAGAATGACTGCTGTCATAAAGATATTAGTTCAGTGAAGCCCCGGGAAAGGAAAAAGCACCTGGAACCCGCAAGGGTTGTGCATCTCATGAACCAGGCACTGCAGAACACTGTGGAGGTTACCCACGAAAGCAAGGCTCTTCCTTTAGATGTGTGCTGTAGGATCAGAATCCATAAGTACTATCACGTCTTCACTGCTGAGAAGGCACTAGTCCAAGTTGCACACAGAAACACAGACTGTATCTTAAAGAGAGGAATCTCTCTCGGCTTTGGGGTTCTCTTTGGTGCCTGTAAAGTCACCTTTAGGCACACGAACAGTTGGAGGAAGTGGAGTAATTTCAATTAGCGTAATCCTCATTTGCCAGGACCTGCCTGCCTGGACTCCGACTGCCAAGTTATGAGACAGCAAGGCTGATCCCAAACACGTCCCTTCGCAACTCACCATTTGTTAACAAAATCTTGAAATTCAGAACCAAAAACACCGTTGGGCAGTTTTGGAGGTGGCTGGTGGGAGGAAAAGAAAAAAAAAAAAGAAAAAAATTATAATAATCAGCATTCAGCATCGCTAATACAGGATGATGCCCAGGGCAGGGGGGTTGGAACTCCATGATCTTTAAGGTCCATTCCAACTCTAACCGTTCTATGATGCACCACCTGCCAGAGAGCTACCAATGTTGTTTCCCATGCCTAGGAAAGCCGTGAACCACGAGCACTCCTCACTCTGAAGTTGAGCTCTGAAACAAACATCGGGCAGACTCCAGCTTCCACGTGTATGAATAAAGGAAATGCTGTTATATGATTTATAAAAGTAAAGACACTAAAGTTATAACTGACTAATCTGGGTTATTACTCACTGCTGCTGGATTTTAGGTGTTTCAGTAAGAGTAAGATCAGAGGCAGTTTCTATGGTGTGGGGTGTTTTTGCTGGGTGTGTTGTGCTTTGTCCTCTCTAGACACACACCTGACTGGGGTTAACAAAGCCTTGAGCTGTCATTAAGAAAGCTCAGAGCAGCTGGCAGTAATTAGCACAGAGTAATTCTCCTTAGTACTAATCTCCAGTTTGGGCAAGGGAAGATGCCCTGCACATCCTCAGCTCCATAATCCTTTTGATCTAAATACTCTGTCCCAGAGAAGGAGTTTGTTTGGGTTCTGAATTCAAGAAGAATCCTCTTAAAGCACTAGTACTATATAAACCTGCACAATGTAGCCTTGTTCTCCACGACATTTGCTACAGGATCAGAGTTGAGTTTTCACATTTAGACTGTGGATCCTGCAAGCCCTTTCACTTGGGTTACTGCTATGTAGGGTGTTATTGGTACATAGGGAGCCGAGACTAGCTGCTGGATGTGGCAGCTCCCACTGCAGACCGCTTGTGCTACAGCAGAGGTGGCAGAAGATAATCTTGCCAAATTGTCACCTACTGCAGCTTTTGAGCTTAAGCTGTCCTCCTCAGGGATGCTACAGAGCAGGACCGTGAATCTTAAGTAATCCAACACTAAGAGTCAGTGCTGTCACATTAAATTGTTATAAAATATGCAAAAATAGGCTTGTAATGCAAGGGGAGAACTGTGAGTGCAGATGAGGAACAGAAGCAATTTATCAGGACGTGTGCAGTATCATAAGCAATGCCAGTCTTTGCAGGGATTGAGGCACCAACTGTGCTTTTTAAGTGTCAGAGACTTTTTTTGCAGTTCATTCACCTGGAACAATTACATTTTCCAGCTGCTACAAATGCCACCCAGCATGAGCCCATCTTTTTATTTTGAAAGGACACACACAGTGGAATCACATGAGTTTTCAGTATTTTCACAAGTGCTACTAAGATGGTCTAGCAATTGTAAAATACCAATCTCTATTAATTAGCCTTGTATCTTAGCTATTAGAAAGACTAAAACTATTATAAATGAGGTTGTTCATAAGGCCAAAACAAAGAAGAAAAAAAATCACCCAGTTTTGTATATGCTTGATCATACTGTCTGCTATTAAGCGTCTTAACAGGCTGCACGATCCAGGCTGGAAAACCCATAAACCTACTTAAAGAATGCAAAGAAAAGAACTCAAATTCTCCTGGGAATCATTTAAAATATCAAGCCAATGCATGCAACAAGGACATCTCTTACACTGCAGCAATAAAAGACCAAAGAACTGGCTCATCCTAACAGTAGCTCCTCACCCCTTCAAATTCTGGAATGCTTTACAAGTTTACAATCGTATTAGTGCAAGTGCAAATTAACTGATTACCTCATTGACGATGTAATCAAGGAGTTCAAAGATTGCCATTGGGGGTCTGCTGTCTGGTCCATAGGCTGAGAAGAAATTAGAGAGTTGGAAAAATACAGCGTTACTCTCCTCCCTTATTGGATGGATTTTAAGCAGCTAATAGTCATATATTCTGTTCTTACACAGTGGACTTGCTGGCACCCGGTGATTTATAGAAGTGGAACAGTAACAGGGTAACACTTTGACACAAGGAGACATTGTTTTCAAGGCTGATGCAAACCACAAACTTCACCAGTCATCTTCCTACTGTACTCTGAGAATCACATCTTAGAGAGATGAACCATAGCAACAGAAAGGCATCTTAATGGTGTTCACGAACAGCTCAGTTATCCACAAAAGCATCTCTGGTCCTTGATGCTTAAACTCAGATACTTCCTCATAGCAAGACTGAGCCAGGTGCCCAATAAAAGCCTTATTTTTTTTGGAAAGTTTAAAGCCACACTGTGCAGATCAGCATGAGGTAAGGAAGACCTTTTAGCCTACAGAGAAGTATGCTAGAAAAGAACTAAACAGATCATTGGAACTTACAGCTCACTGGTCGACCAGGTGTTCTTTGCCTGGGTGAGGTCTCAGTGACAGGAGAATCTCCCTCTACTGGGCAGCCAAACATTAATTCAAGCTCCTTGGAGTCAGGAGGAGGAATGGGGTATCTGCCAATAGCCATTTCTACCAGTGACAACCCCATACTCCATATATCCGATTGCACCGAGTAATGAGTTCCCTGTAGTCTTTCCNGTAGTGTGGATTATTGAAACAAAAAAAAAAAAAAAAGTGGGGGGGGGGAAGAGAGAGCATTGTAATAAGAAAAAAAAAGACTTATTAATCTTTTTATTTAAATATTTCATCTGGAATTCCAAGGGTTCCACAGCCACTGCATACTGCCACTGCAAGCAACTTTGAGACTTTTAAAAAACGACACTATTTTGTTGCTGGTTTATTTTGCTAGCATAATATCTGAATGTTGCAACTATTAATGGTGATAATTAAAGAGCAAGAAAGGAAAACTAGTATGTGCAACTGCAGATTCTCAGCAACAACCCCTAGATGTACGTGGAAACATAAGCCACATTTTTATTTCAAGTACATTACCAATATTGCATGACAAAAAAGATAGTGCTGTCTTTGATGTTGAAATGCAGGTCCCATGCTGAGCAGAAGCAGCCTTATTATGCTTTTTTTTCCTTTAAGCTTAAGCCCACAGTTTCAATCCTACAACAGAATCTCTGAACTCCCCGATTGTACGAGTTAATTGGTGCTATGTTGAACAAGGTGAGTACATTAGAAGAGACCTGTCATTTCCATTAACTGTGGCTTTCACGTAATGCAAAGAATTTATCTGAAGAGCAGGCTTCAAGGTTTTCCTCATGCAGAAGAATATATGTATATAGTGTCAGATGAGCTGCTGTGGCCTTGGCCATGTTAGATACTGGCCACTCCCGTGCTTTCTCTGGTTGCTGCAGCCGTGCTGGGATCCTGGGAGCAGCCCCAGCAGGGTCACCAGCAAGGCAGCAGCTTCCCAATGCAAGTGACAGCAGCAAAACACTGGAGTGGAAAGAGAACCACACTTAATAAGGAAGGCAAACTATAAATACTGGGCTTTTGTAGTGTATAAAAAACCTCAAAGACATTAACCAATTGGATTCTGCAAAGTTGGCAATTGCATCTTGTTTGTTATAAACCATTCTGAGTTGCTTGGCTTTTTTTGCAGCAGTTTCTTCCCCCTCCTCAACAATCTGTTACCATGCTGGAATATTCCTGGAATGCAGGAAGTGCTGAGCTACGAGCAGCAGCAGTAACAGCAATAGATAGTTTTGTGTTGGATTACTGAACTTGTGAGAACTCTAGTTCTCACTAGTAAACTCAGAGCTATCAAATCTGTACTTACAGACATGTAGGAGCGCGTGCCAACAAACGAGTTTGCCATAGAATCTATCAGCTGTCCACTGACACCAAAATCACAAAGCTTGATTTCACCTCTAGAGTTTACCAAAATGTTAGATGGTTTAACATCTGGGAAGAAAAAGTATAGGTAATATTTATATTAGATAAAAATAGAACATGTGACAATGAAAGTAACATGAAAGGCTAGAGTTAGCACGTATCTCCCTTTGTTTCCCTTCTACACAATTCTATCCCTCCTCTGGGAATACTCAGAGAAGAGATTTGGTTCCCTACTCAGCCCCATTTCCCAGGCTTTCTCTTTAAATACACATAAACAGAGTAATTTTTAAATTACGAGTACATACAGGCTGTCAGGTTTCTTTTAATTTCACCCTGTTTCTTGGCTTTCAAATATTAAGTTTGGGCTTCTACACGCTCCTTGCAATGACTAACATTTGAGATACACTGTCATTCTCTTTAAAATGTAACTCCACTCTAAGGATGCTCTGTTGCCTAGAAACAGTCAATAAAGAGGCCCTATATACTAATTTTACAAAGATCAATGAACTACATCAGCCACACCATTACCCCTAAACTTCACCTTCGTACGTACGTAAGCACAAATCATCCTGTAGCAAATCAGTTCCTGAAGTGTGTTCTTGCTATTCCGGGTTTTATTTGGGTTTTGGGGTTTTTTTTTGGGGGGGGAGGGAAGAAAGGGTGGGTGATCTTGTTTTTGTTTGTTTGTTGGTTGTTTTTATTTTATTTTTTTATCAGTTCTTGGAAAAATAATTATCCTATTGAAATGCTGCATTTAAAATACTTTGAAAAGGGTCACTGGTAGCTAAGCAACTAACAGCTATTTGTGAACACAAAGGTACAGAAAACAGTTGTTCAGTATTTCTTTTACAGCTGCAAGAAGTTCTTTTTAATATATCTTGCTGCTTAGCTAGTCATTACCAATGCAGGATCAAGATAAGTAATCAACAGTTCACATCTGCAAAGTAATGCTACAGACAAAAAGGGTCCTATAAGTTACTTTCAAAGAAAGAGATCAGCTCAGCCCATCAGAATCTCCCTTCAGACTCCACTATTCACAACCAGATTCAGGAGTCTATAGTTTGTAGCGTATTTTCATTTCCTTTTTGGTTTTAAGCACAAATATATTCCACACAGCTTTCACTTCAGTGACTAGGGAACTGACCTTTGTGACACGAATAGGATGTCACTGGGAAGGTGATACTAACGTGACTGCTCAGCACTGGAAAAAGCTCTCCATGCAGAAGGTTATGCCTCACAAACAAGCTCCATGGAGATTGGAAATAAGGAAGCCGTATTTCAGCTGCTTTCCCCCCAAGCCCCTTTTTAAAGAACAAAAAGCTTGAATGAAGTTAGCTACTTTTGGAATTCGTGGTTATGTTTTCCTGACATCACCTTTCTAGGTAACCGAAATTGTCCAGGCACATTGGAAACAGTGTCTTGTGAGGATCTGTGAATACTTCTTTGTACCACAAAGAAAATCCCAGCTGCTTCTATCAGGTACCACCTTCCTCCTTATGGAGGGGGAAAAATACAGGCCTGTATTATGTGTGTACTACTTTGAATTCCCCAATCCTAGGAAAGTAACTGGCTTATAAACATTGCTCTCCTCGATAGATTTTCCTCCTGTAAGAGCAGCAGAGGCACTGGGCAGTGGAGCTGTTTAGCAGGCTGGAAACAGAACATCACACACTGGTTAATTCAGAGCAGGACCTTCAGTAAAGAGAGATTTTAGAGGCCTCCTGAAACTTCTGCAAGTTTTGACTTTGGTGGAGACCTCACCATCAGTACAATTCGCAGTGAAAAGGAAGAATCCAGCCCAGCTTGATCTGTCAGTTTGAAATTCCAGCAGGAAATAACCAAGTCAACCACCCACCAAACCAAGCAGCTGCTGGCGCACCGGAACAGGCAGCAGAGACTGGAGATTCCCAGCTACACAGTTCCTACAACCTTCCCCTACAGTTCTGTGGAAAAGCTAAGTGGAAAAAGACAGTGCTTGCAAAATATACTGGAAGCACCGCAAAGCCTGAATAAGTTATAGATAAAGGCCTTCAGATTTGTTCTGCTTATCTATGAACATCTTCTAGGTAATTCAGAACAAAGACATAAATCCTTGCTTATCTCTGTGGCTCATTAATACTTCATGTTCATAATTAAATGGCAAAACCCCAACATTAGCATTCCACTGTCACTGAACCAAGTGATATTCCCTTTATAAGCATCTTACATGCTCTAGAATCCACCTGACCTTAAGAAGACAACTCGTACCGGTGTTTCTCTGATAATCCCACACCATAACTATCTCACAATAGCACAGAAAGTCACGGCTCCTCACTGGAGCTTTTCCCTTTGCATTTTCATTTTCCTCACAAAGCGATCACAGCGTGATGTTTGGAACTCTGCTGTCTTCCCACCCCTCAGAACAGAGCACGCTATGCTATTTTAACTCCAGAGTGTCTGAGCACTTCAGCAGTTTCTCTGGAAACCACGGATCTGTATTGCCAAATGGAACAGGAATGCCAAGGCATCCTTCAAAACACTTACAGTAACTTGCAAGAAATGGATAAATCTAGAAGGCAAGACCAAGTGTGCTACATAAGGATTTAAATTTTAAAGACAATGAAAGGACATTTCCTGCATCATCTCAGACAATCCAGAAACAGTCGAGCAATTCTAGAGAAGGCAGAGGAATGAATACAGACACTGAAAAGGGAGCTGATAAATAAGAAGTTTCCAGGATTTACAAGATGTCTCTCAGTCCCTGTATGAGCTTTGCCTCCTCTGCCTGAACCCTGCTCTCCCCCACAGGCACAAATCTAGTTCATTCTGAAAGAAAGGTGGCCCCAGACGTTATAACAAAACCATCAGGCAAGACTTTCCATAGAGAATCACACTACAGACTGTGCTCAAAAAGAACTAAAATCACCTTCTGACTAACTTGAAGGATTCTTGTTTATCCATAGACAAAATACAGCAAAAAAAAGTCTGTGTGCCTTCATAATCTGCAGCAATATACTTCCTAGTTAGTTACAGGACATTTCTTTCCTTGTCATTTAGTGCCTTCTGGTATTAACTGCAGAGGTAAATTCCTTTCCTGTGCCTGCTTTGTATCCCACCGGTTTGCCTTTCCAATTTCTATCACGTCTTTTCAGAGAGGACCAAACCAAAGCATGGTGGGTCCAGATGAGCTAACGGTCTATAAAAAGACTGTATTTTCCATCCCTTCCTTAATAAGCCCTAACGACTTCTTCCTTGAGCTGTCTGTAATGACAAGTGAATACTTTTCCCCAGAGATCACAGTTAGAGCAGGACAGATCGTGTGCATGGAAGCAGGTTTAAGCTGAACCTCATGTCGAGCAGCCACCACATGCCTTTATTTTTTTGCAGCCCTTTATGCCATCATTACTTCTTGACCAACCCACACAAATGTGTCACCAACAAGTTTTGCTGATTTATTTTTTATTCTTTTCTTTTGTTCAGAATGCTGGTGCTGGCTTCTGCCCATCGTTGCAGAAAAATTAACATCTTTCAGAATCTTTACTCTGCAAAACATCCTGTGAATTTTTCCTGTGAGGGTGGTGAGACCCTGGCCCAGGTTGCCCAGAGAAGCTGTGGCTGCCCCATCCCTGGAGGGGTTCAAGGCCAGGCTGGATGGGGCTTGGAGCCACCTGGTGTGGTGGGAGGTGTCCCTGCTCAGGGCAGGGGGGTTGGAACTCAATGATCTTTAAGGTCCCTTCCAACCCAAATCAAATTATGATTCTATATGAGGTCCAACTTGCATATGGGTATCTAACAGTCTGAGAAACAGGGACTGGTGGACAGTATCAGAGAGAGAAGCCAGCAGTCTCCCTTATGCTCTTAATGGAGACAAATGACTTTGTAACTACCATCAGAAATCTTCAGTCTACCTCCAACTGTTCTCCAGAACAGAGCTGTATTTGATTGTTTAAAAATAACCCAAAACAGCGACATGTAATGAACAGTCTACTGTAAGGTGATCCTACCACAGATCGTGTAAGATAGGATTGCTAATTAATTTGTCTGGTCTGGCCAACAAATATATACTCAGACACGTATTAACATCTGATGAAAGTATTTTTATAAGCTGAAGATTGATTTCATATGGTACAAAACTCCCCAAACAGCTGGTATGGTTTATACATATCACACGATCACTGTAATGAGTAGTGTCATCCAAACAAAACCCAGGAAATGCTCCCTCTCTAGTCTTCAATTTACACTCACATCAGGAATAGCGGTATTTATTACTTCACCATATCAAATGTCATTTTTGTTTAACGAAACATGGAACAGATCAGTGAATGAGCTGAATTTTTAAGAAAGGGCAACTATAAGCTGAAAATAATGTAAAAGAAATATTTAAAGTGTCTAAAGAGCCCTGGAGTGCAAGAGTGACACACATTTTACATAGCTTCACCATATTTTTAAAGACCCTCAAGTATAGGAAAGATGCAATTCTGTATGTCTACGAACAGCATGCGGATCTAAGACAGCTGGTACAAATAGTGGCTTTTCTTTAGAATTTTTAGTGACAATAACAACCATTGAGCTGTCAAGTTTTAGGTCAGAGGTTTTGATTCTGAATCTCTCCAAAGACTTTGTTGTAGCAGAAGGTAAGTGACAACCGTAGTAAGCAATAAGAAAAAAAAGTCTGCCTTACACAACCCCAAAAAGCCCCTCTGAACTAAAGTCACATTGAACCATAAAAAAAAAAAATCAATCATAGAAAATGTATATAATATAACTTGAATAAGAGTTATATTCAAGGGAAGTCACAATGTAAAATTTTCTCTCACCTCTGTGCATTATTTTATGCTTTTCTCTCAGATATGTGAGTCCTTTTATTACCTAAAGAGGAGTAAAAGAAAAAAAAAATCAATTTAGGAAAGAAAAAAGGTTAATTGTATGCTTTGTCTGTACAAGAATTCCAAGTGAATGCAACAGAACAGAAATCCAAAAGCGTAATCACTGCAAATCCACATTTTGCTTTAATTTCAGCTTCCAGCTTACACTAGAGAAACAGGATCAAGTGAGCCCTTACTGGAAGTTTTGCACACGCAGTTTGTTGCACAATAGATATAAACCACTGTCAATGTTACCTTCTTAATGACGTTGTTAATTCTGTTCTTATCCAGAAGAATCAGCTGATATAGAAGTTGGAAAATCAAAGTCAGCACAATAGAACGTGTTACTCATTACAACACCCTGAGGTGCCAAATAATACGGACAAAGACTGCTCTTTAAAAGGAAGCGCCACACTGAAAAATCCGGTAATCGTTCTCTCTCCCACACCCTTCAGAACTGAAGTGGCAGCTTCTCGGATCTGGCGTTACCGCATCGAGACACAAAAGGTACCCACGTCCAGCCTTTTGAGAGCCACGAGCGCACTTACTGCAATGCTAACTTTGCCCAGGATCTGCTCCGGAATTCTTCCAGCCTTTTTCAGTACTTGATCCAAGGAGCCGCCATCCTAATAATAAATGTTCGATCAGTCAACCTTTCATCAAATTACTCTAAAACATTTTAAACAAGACTACAGTCTGAAGGTGAGGTTTGGCGAGGAAAAAACTGCTGCTTTTCATGTTTAACATTGTTATGGTGCAGATCAGGAAAAAAAAAGAAAAACTAAACTAAAAATCAATCATTTCAGTAGGGATTAGTTAGTTCTGTATTCTTCTTAAATTTTTGGCCAGTAATAAATCCACTCAGACACTTCACATGGTGATCTTCCACACTACTATTTCCATGGCTTGGCTCTTGGTAAGGAAGTACCATCCACAAACAGCTGTTGACCAAACATTAGGAATTTTATAGATTTCTCTAACTTTCAGAACAATGTAGTAACATGCTCTGGGTTTTGGTGGGTTGTTTTTTTCCCCCCTCTTTTTACAGCCACGATATGATACTCTCTCCCTCTTCAAATACAGCTTGAAGAGGATTGAAGCAGCATGGAAATTTACATGATCCAAATTACAAGGATGAAAACTCATCACAGTGGAAAAGAGGGAATTCTCTGCCTGATTCTAATGCAGGTTAGTGCCACCCCAGGATTCCTGTTCCTCTCTCTCCCTCTAGACAAGATCCCACACAGATTAAAGTTGGCCTCTCTTAGTTCTCCATATCCAAGGTAACTGTCAACTTCCAAGGATGGAGGGTCCATTTAACAAAGCTCTCAGAATCAAAATAGGAAGAAATCTTTTTAAAGTTTCATGGTAAGTAAATCTTGCTAAGCTAATTAGGTTAAATACATCAAATCCATGCGCATGCACTCACACCTCCAGAGTGAAATACATTCCACGGTTGCCAAGAGCTTCCAAGAAGAAAAACCGTAAAAAAAAAAAGCTACACTTATTTTTAGCAACTGATTCAACAATAGGCTCATACATAACTTTTAGATGCTCTATGACAGAGAATATTCAATCTTAAAAGAAGTGAGAAAGTTACTTCTCCAACTAAAACCCAATATCCTGTTTTCCACATCAGTGTTTGATAACTCCTAGTCCTCAAGACAAAAATTCACCTTGATAAAACAACTGCCTTCTGCCTTAACCTATCTTTGGAACTTCTCATCACCGTTTATACATGTATGTGGATAAACCGGAATGCAAAGTTCTACTATTTGAGGACTAAAATTTAAGACGCTAACAAGAAGCAAAGTATATAAATACCCCTTCGATCACATATTTTTGTAGAAAAATCACACCCACATAAACCAAGCTTGATTAAAAATACAGTAACAGGAAAAAAAAAAGTCTATATAAGTCACTTGTATAACCAGTCTGCGGAAGGGGACAGCTGTCTCTGCTGAGACATCAGTATATTAAAAAATATTTCATACAGAAAAAACACCTGGGTTTTCTTTCCTCCCCTCCCTGAGGACCCGCTCCAAGCCTGCAAGAGGCTGAAAACAATTCCATTGCCTGGTGTCAGCTGAACCTTCAGCATCTTTCAGAAGGAAACTTTAATCCTCTTGCCTGTTAAATACCTGCTGCTAAGCAAAGTTATGCATTGGTTTAGAATTTATGTACCTAAAAATATCAGACACTCAGATCTTCAAGTTCCATGCCTTCTCCACCTCCAACTTTCTGTTCATTTCCATACTTATGTTTTGTAACTCACTGCTAAAAATAAGAATTTTGATTGGCAGAAATTGTACCTAAAAAGACAATGGAGGTTCTCATCTGATCTTTGACCCAAAAGACGACCAAGAACTTCCACGTAATGATCTGCAATAAGCCAACAGCTTGATGGTTTAAGAGTTCAATTTAAATAATCCACCTTCTCTTTATTTCATGTCTTATTGATCAATTGTTCTACGTGTAGAATCTTGTATCCAGTCTGACTTAGAGCAGTTTCAGCACTGAAACACCAGATTTCATATTGTCTTCTCTTCAGTTTAAAGAGCTCCCTGCTGTCAGCTGTTATCTTTCTCACTGACAAATACATTGAGTTTCTTTAGGTCTTTTATTCCTACATGTAATTATATACCACCACCATCTCACTTTTGGCACGCGTTAACAAACACCCTCCTTCAGCAATTGCAAACCTGCAGATGTGTTGACGTTTAATACTGTATTCTGAAACAACTCCCAGTCATTTTTGACATCTATTTTCCTGTTTTTCATTATTCTTTTCAATTTTGAGAAACTAACTTCTTTGTAACTCCCAACAGTCATTTGTATTTTGGGGTATGCACACCTTCTATTTGGCTACCATACGCTTAAAAACTGGATCACGATCACTCGTTCCTAGGCAACCATCGATTTCTGCTAAAAATTTCCGTAAGAGAAGACCAGAGAAGCATTAAAACAATCGCACGTACTTTCCAGAAAAAAAATAAGGTTTCTCTCCAAAGAAACCTTTTTTCAGGGGAAAAAAATAAAAAGGTCTTCAGATTTACTGCATTTTGAATTGTTAAAAACATTCTCTACTAATTGAGGCAAAAAAATTTCATAGAATTGTAGAATGGTTAGAGTTGGAAGGGACCTTAACAACCTTTAATTACAGAAAATTTATTTTTGGTGTTTGGCTCCATCTGGTTAGAGAAAGGCAAACAGATTAATAAAAAAGTACACATTCTTCTTTAAATGAAAACACATCTAAAAATATTTTTGGCATTTAGAGGTGTGCAAGATCCTTCTGGGTTTGTTTATTTGCTGTGCACTGGTCTTTATGCTCACATTTTCTGTAAAATTTGAAAAAAAAAAAAAAAGAAAAAAAGGAGTAAAAAAATACAGATTCCTTTAAGAATCAACCAGATTCTCACTGTTATAGCTACGAAGGACCACACAGCTGTAGGACCAGAGTGATCTGATCCATTCTGCACAGAACTAAAACTAAACCCAAATCAGAACAAGGTGTCTAAGTAGCAGACTTGGGTAAATGTTTTTAACTACAACAAACCAAAAAGGTATCATGGATAAAGGAGAAGCAGCTAGGAGACTGCATCTGTACAGCTTCGACTACAACAGAAGACCAGCTACTGGCGCAGGGAATAAAACATAGTATCAATCCCAACTTCAGATTTGCAGAGTAAATCCGAAACACAGTATTTTGATCCTTATTCATGCAGCAGGGTCCACTTTGTTAACTTAAGCCCTGTTGACACTTAGGTTTTGCCTTAAAGGTCTGTCAATAACTTCCAACTAACACAGAGTATAAGTACTTACCATATGTTCCATGCAAATGCTGATTTCTCCATCGCTGTAAAAAGCTCCGTAAAAGCCCACTATGTATGGAGAGTTGCACTCATGTAGAACTTGCAGCTCCCGAATGATCTGGTTTCGAATAGCCGGCTTGATCTCTAGATGAATTAACTGTAAAATAATCCACTCTTATTATTTTCTTAGTGGTGAAGTGTCATTCCAAAGGAGCAGGGTGTTTACAGAGGTTTTCAATACCTAACAAGGTAAGGCCCTTGGCAGCCTGCTCTGATCTTGCAGCTGACTCTGCTTAGACCTTCTGAGGCCCCTTCCCAACAGAATTACTTGATGACTCAACTGTGAAATAATCCATCCTTATTTTCTTAACAGCAAAGGGAAAGGAAGACACTACAATACAGCATGAGAAAGCTGAAACACCAGCACCCATGAAAAGATGGGATTTCCAGTTCTCCTTTTCATTAAATACTTCTCTATCAGAAACTTTTTGTTCCAGCACATTTTCTTCATTTATCTGCTTGGGTTCCTTTTTATTATTTTTTTTTTTATAGATAGTTCAGAAGCTGAAGCTCCTTATGCTGAAGAAAAGCCAGGAACAAAAGGAAATGTGCCAGAGATACACTGACCCAGATGCTGAAAAATACCTTCACAGGTGTTTGTAAAGCATTAGTAAAAGGAACAAGCAGAATCTCAAATTAAGAGCTCCCCAAACAATCTAACTCTAAAAGGGAGAATACCTAAAATACTTTGTTCCACTAGACTGTTTATCTCATATTATTCCTTTCACAAGGGAGATGAAGAGTCATTACAGAAATCAAATTTTAGTCAATATATGAAAGAAAAATTGCAGTTCAGCAAACATCTCACTTGCATCAAATACTAATGAATTCAAGCAAAATTTTCTGTTAAACCCCCAGTAGGTGGGAAAAAAATAAAAATTAATTGATTGGTTTAGTTCAAGAAAATCTCAGTGATTTGTATACTTCCCAATTCTCACAAAAATACCTCACAAGCAGGTATTTTTCTTTGATTCTCTCCAAGTTGTCAGTGTACCGAGCATGCCTTATTCCTCAAATCAGCACATGCACCTTTTCCTTCAGTTTTGCTGAAGGGGTCAGTGTGTTCTTAAAAAAAGAAACGCCCAAAGTCTTTCAGCTTCTCAACTTAAAAAAGCTTGATGCAGTGCAGTGTAATAATGAGATCTGGGATTTGGGTGTGACCTGCGTTTTATCCTTCTCAAAAGCCAGCAGGTTGTGTCTGCCACGAACAATGACATTCATCGTGACACACTGCCTCATCACAAGTGCCACCTGTGCCAGGAACTTCACTCCTGGGAGGAAGAGACATGAGATACCCAAGCAGAAATAATCAGGCAGTATCAGAGGTGCATTTCCCTCACTGTACTTTGTTCCCAGGGATACTGAGAGAAAGCCAAAAGCTCCTCACAAACGTAACTAGAATTAAAACATCAAGCTGTTTCAGTGGAGAAGCAGTAGCCTCAGTTCTCTGACAAACTAAGTCAAAACTACTCTTAGTTGTAAAACAAAGCTGAGTAACTGAAAAATACTTTCAGCAGAAGTACCACTTTACACAGAAGCTACCTGCACCCAATGATGAAACTATAAAACAGGAGATATCACTGTATTCCAGAGCATTTCCTCATTCTCAGGGTTTTTGAGTTCTCATTTTTTCCAGTATCATCCAGAGGCCCTTTTCTGGCCTTCAGCTGCAAAGAAAGATCTTAGGACAGATGGTATCTTTTCCATTCCTCTAAATTTATGGCCTGAATACAGGATATTGCCACTTTGCCCTAATTTATACCTTTCAGTAACTTCTTGTGGGCCTTCTATTCATTATTAAGTCTACCACATTTCTTTAAAATACACAGTCAAGGAAGAGACAAATATGAAAAAAAAAAAAGGCAGGGGGAAATAAATGCCTATTCTGTCATTACAAATACATGGGACACTATTTCTGAAAAACTGTGAAGTTTAGGATAAGCACACAGAACTTTTCCTACTTTTCGAACAACATCAACTTCTCTGGAAGTTGACGTTAAAGTCTTCTCTAAATAGGGTCACTGTATTTCATCAACAGGACAACCTCCTTCACAAAAATCATCCCTAAGCTCCTATTTTTGAGGCACTCACCTTCCTGGCCATAATGAGGCCAGAGGGCTTGTGAGATACTTTGAAGACCACACCGCCATTCCCTGCTCCCAGCTCACTGATCTTCTCGAAGTCATCATCCTTCAGCTCTCCAACTTTTTGTTTCTGGGTAAGGAAAGCTTCGAGGCGCTTTCGCTGCTGTTCATCCAACTCTAGTTCTTCCAGCTTCTTCTGAAGTGCTTCCAAATTTGTCCTGTACAGAGAAAGAACAGATGATTATTAAGCTGTTTGAGTTTAGTCAGCAGTGTTGCAAGAGGAAGAGCAATAAAGCATTGAGTTTAACTGGAGATTAAATCCACTGCGCTTTTGAGCCTGTATACATTAGCTGGAAGGATCCGACTTGTACAGGCACCCCCATGAGACATACCTTATTGGAACTCTGATTTAAGTAAACAGTATTTTATTCCAGATAAAAACAATACCCAGTTCTCCCATCTTTGAGGTTCTGTGCAAACTCCCGCGAGTTCAGTTTCACTACCTCCAGGAGTGACTCAGCATTTAGGATCAGAGATCTCATGAATCACAGCGCATCACTCCACGCTATTTTTAGCCCCACATTGTCAAGGATTGTGTTGCAATTTCCTAAGGAGTTTGTCTAAGTGTTTTATTTACTGATTTTCATAGAACTACGCAACCAATAATCCATTCAGAAGCCTCTTATTTACTTACCAGTAAAAAAATCTGAAGCACAGCCAAACAAACACACATTAAAAACCTGGCCACTGGAAACACAAAAGTCCTTTTTCAGTTTAACTGGGAAAAAGAAACCGCCCAAAGGTTTCAAGCTTACTTTTTTTTAGGGGCACATCTACCAGAAACTTAGGTTTAACATCATTAAGCAATATAAAATAGAAATATAAATCTTTAAGCAGGAGTTAAATTTGGGATTACAGAATGAAGTTCAGATTCCCAGGCACATTTTTTTAATAACTTAACTTTAGATATTACGAAAACATTTCATTCCAGTAGTATAACAACTTAAAAGCTCATTTAAAAAATTTCCCACTTCCAGCTGCAACCTGAAGTTGCTGCAAGGGTAAATATTAAAACGGCAAATATATATATTTTTTTTTATTTAGCTCAGCCAAATTTAATGCAGTGTTCCCAGGGAATACAGTGTTAAGAGGATGAAAAACTTCAGGAATAGAATCTGCTTCTTCAGAGCCTAAATCACTTCCCATTAAAAATAAAAATAATCACCAATAATCAAGAAAACTGTTTCTAGTCATCACATCATAAAACGTCTATTTTCATAAGGCACCACCTTTCAAAATACACTGTACAAAAAGACATTTTCTGAATGCCCAGCGAGGTGCTGCTCAGTTGAGGAGATACGTGGCTGATTCGCCAAGAAGCAACAACCGCCCCCCCCCAGATTTAACAAAGACAAAATTATATAGGATGAAACCCTCCATTCATTAAAAAGCCAGCACCCCCAGGCAGGGTAATGATCTTGGTATGACTGTATGTAAGGTTTAATCAAGGCAAACAAAAAATAATATAAATAATCACAGCTCTTCCTTACTAAACTCCAGAAGTTTAAGCAATGATGCACTCCTCCTTCACTTATCAGTTCCAACGTTAGAGCGGCTGCAGTTGCTACTCTAACGCAGGAAGTGATAATGCTCACGAGAGTTAAACGGAGGAAACCAAACGAGAGCTTTGTTGGAAAGGTGAATTCCACTCGGTCTGTTATTTTGATATTTTAGCAGTCCAGACTGAAGATTACTAAGAACACTTGTTAGTAAATTCCACAAGACGCTCACCCAGGGTGAATGCAGTTTGGCAATGCTGCTCCAGCCCAGAACATTCTTACATAGAAAATTTCAATGTACTTATTCTCCTGTAGTTATAATACTGTGTCTCTAACTTAGTATAAAAATAATCTAACCCTGGTGCAGATATCTCACTTTCAGGCTATCCTATGAAGAGAAACATACTTTTATTTCTCTCCTCATACCATGCTTCACAGCAGCATAATCATATAACCATTATATTCCAGTATGAAATTCCGGTATGGATTATAATCACATGAATATCCTAGAGCATCTAAAGTGAGCAATTTCCCTATACAGAGACGTGTAGCTTATAGGAACATTCAAGTTAATCTGATTTAGAGACTCTGTTTTAAAGATGAACCATTAAGTAATGGACACATCTTTGAAAGCTAATTTCTAAAATGCAAACCAGGAAGCAAAATAATCACCGAATTATTTTTTTCCCTCCTCAAGTGTGCCCCGTAAAGCAAACAAATCCCAGCCTGAAGTCAAAGTACTGTGCATCTTTTCTAGAACACAGCTGAACTAGCTCTTCTTACACTACGAATGCAAGATAAGAACTGGAGCAAAGTCATGCACCCCTTCCATTCCTACAATAAATTCCAGAACAATGAATGCTGGATGGAAATTCTGCCCTAGGAGGTTACTGTTATGAGAAGACTTAACTCAGGTGGTTTCCTCTTAGAGCAGGCTTGGCCAGCAGCAAGCCTTCTACACACACTTGGTAAGTTATGAAATCAGTTCAGGATTTTTTTTTTAAACCAAGCATTATGTTAAACATTGGCATTTTTAGAAACTACAGATTATTTTTCATGTTATAAAACCCAATACAACTAGCAGAAGCAGAGAATAGAGATCCCTGGTGTATTTGGGATCACTTACCACAAGGGTATCCTTCAAGCATTTCTTTATATTAGAAGGAGAACAACTTTAATGCTCACATTCAGTCTTTAAAAATAAACTTTTTCAAAGGGTATTTTACCTGCTTTTACCCTGTGCTTATATCAAAATCATCATTGCCCAGAAAATATGGCTTACGAAACATCTTAAATTAACGAGGCAGCTTTATTGGGTGGGACTTGGGCAGAGACAGATCATTCTGTCTCACTGCTTTAAAGAAGCCAGGACTGCGTGAACAAGAGCTGAACATCTCTCTGGATGTCTCTCTCCTACAAATAAATGACAATTTAGAGCATGTAACTGAATTTAAAGAAAGATCCAAATAACTCAGCAGCAACAGTTTTGTTGAATTCACTTAAACACCTGAAATAAAAGTATATTAAGCTCCTAGATATATTATTTTATATATTAAATGCCCCTTTAATATATAGGGCCAGATTTTCAGATAAGCTCAGCAAGCAACGCAGACTCTAAAGCCTGTATATGGACTAAAGACCAAACAAAACCAAGCTCTCCCGCAGAAAATGTGATCTTAACAGGGAATTTCACTTGCCTTTGAAAAATCTGGTCCAGTAAGCCACAGCAAGTGATCTTTATCTTCATTTACAAATTTTGAGAAGGAACTTGCAGTCATTTTAGGGACTACACAAAAAGGTAGGGCAGCTCATTTGGAAAACTAAAGAAACAAGAGGCACAGAAAGAGGATGCAACATGACTTTTCTCGCTGTTTTAAAGAAAACAGCTATTCATTATTTTTTTTCTCCCAAGCAGAAGAGGTTTTTAGTATTTGGAGACAGAGATGCTTGAGCACATGACTTGGAGCAGACAAAATGCTAGTGTGATGAAACAAAACACTCAGTCATGTTGATGCTGTAGCAACAAAAAGATTTGCTAGGATAGCATTTATCACATCTATGTTAGTCTAACATATGTCTGTTCAAAGTTGCAGGGGCTTTTTGGTTACATGGCTCATTTCAAGCTCAAACTTGGCATTCACTTATAATACAGGTATTTCCCTGTTTGAAACTGTAAATGATTATTGTGGTCCTTGTTCAAACATTTATCAGAAGATTGCAAAGGTTCTCATGGATGGAAAAGTATTGGTCCCGTGAATCTCAGCACATCAGGTTTCTCCATCCAGAATGCAGCCACCAAAGTCACCAGAATATTCTAAGCTCTAAAGGAAAAAAAAAAAATATCTTCCTTCGTCATCTTGCAGTGACAAGCAAGACGAGAGCAACAAAGTTCCCAGATCTCACTTGAATTTTTCAGGACCCGTTCTTTCTCGAACTGTAAAGTAAATTACTCTTAAGACTTTTTGTGAAAGGTATTAACCCAACAAATGCATTATCAGATCAACTATTCAGAATGTAACTATACATAACATCTCCAGTTAGTTTTATAATTCAAGGACAGATACCAGGGCAGAATTGCATCCTTTTTTCATGACAGTCATTTGTTTGAAGCACCAAATACCAATACATTTCTATCGCAAATAGCTAAATTAAAAAAAAAAAAAGTATTTGTATCATTAAAATTGCTGGTGGTAATTTTTACTATTTCTAGGAGACAGGACTTCAAAAGTTTTAGTTTTGAACTCAAACTACTGTATAACTATTCCTCCTGACCCATAACTATGACTGTTATCTGGACTCTCACCATATAAAAGCAACCCAGCTAAGCTGCAGTGCAAATCAAAAAAGATTTTTTTGAACAAAACAGAAAAAGTTGGACGAGTAGATCGCTGCACATCAGGTTTTACAAATGCAACTAACCGAAGCCATACAAAACCCAGGAGAGAAGACTGCAGCCAGTTCACTGCTGAGACACCAGGAAAACGTTAGGCTTCAGTAGCTAAAAGTAGCAGTGTGTTAACGTGTTAATGCCTGCCTCCAGAAGGAACACTAGTAGTTACTTAATCTTACATAAAACTTTTATTCAGAGACAAAGATTCCTATTAAAATTCATCACCATTACCTGCTGCAGTCTTGGAGTTGTTTTTTCACTGTCAAAGCGCTACGCCTTTGCCAGAGTTCCATCAAAGCCAGGAGATCATCAAACCACCTCAGCGCCTCACTGATCCAGACGCTACTCTAAAGCGACAGGTTATCGTTTAATTTATTGTGATCGGTTTTAAAGCCAAGCACATACTAAACATACCACACCAAGGGAAGAATCCAGCTTTTGTAATGCGATCATCTGAATGAAGCCACAGGGAGAGCAGCGCCGTTTTCTCCAGTTGTTAAAGCCACAGCGTAATTTCACAGAACGCTATCCGTAAATATAGTTTTAATCAGCAAGCAGAAAGGGATAAATACACTCTATAGCAGACAATACCAGGGTAAAAAGGTATAGTGTACTGGACTTCAGATAATTTTATCACAAGATCTATTTCTTCCAGACCAAATGGAAGATTAAAATATGCATTCAGTCCAAGTTTTTTATGGGGTTATTTGTTTGTTTTTCCCCTCTCCAAGTGCAACACCAGGTATGAGGTGCTCTAGAGGGGGAATTATCTCACCCACGCTTGATCAGGTAGGATCCTTCCTATTAAGTCAATGTTCTATCTTCCTTTTTGTGCTCCAGGAATCATGCTGACAGTGCAACATCATCCTCCTTCTAGTCACACAGCGCTTCTGAACCTCAGAATTTTAAAACTAACACAGAACAGAACTTAATCCAAGTGCAGCCCCCTACCAAACACACACAGCCACTAACCAAACACCAACACAGCCAGAGAAAATTCACCTCTACTCCTGCCCATCTACACTTAGCAAAAATCCCCATTTTGGAGGTTAGAAGACAACTGCAATCTGACATCCTTGGGGAACTCACATCCACCCCTTCTGCAGCCAGTTTGTGGAGGACCACAGAGGTGAGAAAAGTTTTCCAAGAACCACTGGTGGGATGCCAGGAACTTTCCAGCCTCAGTGAAACCTCATCTGTAGGGAAGATGAGGTTTCTAAAAGCTCATCTAAAAGCTTCATTGTCTCACCCATCCCATTATCCCACCTCCCAACAACAGCCAAAAGAAGATGCTTAAAAAAATCAGTTAGTGCACAGCAGCACCTCTAGCTTCTGCTGGGCTAGATGGTCTCTTCTCTCCTTCCCAGAGGTGCACGTAGCCTCAATCCACAAACTACTGACCAGCTAAAAAGTGTTGAAAATACCATCACTTGACCAGGTTACCAGGTCACTTTTTGAGCCTATCATAGTTTGTTCCCTTAAGGCTTGGTTGTGGGGTTTTGATTTGGCCCTTTATTGGGCTGGTTTTTGTTTTGGGGCAGAAGAATGTGGACAGAAGGCAAGAAGAGACTTCTCTGGTCATGCTTCTGGGGGAAGCCCCACCAGTGCTGAAGAAAATACTCCTGGAAGAGATGTATTAGGTGTTCTAGAACATACGTGCTCTCTTTGAACCAGTAACAGGAAGATAAATAATGCCTTTAGCCTGCTAGAATATAATGTCATACTAAAAACCAGAAGAGAAATCCCTACCGCTAATGCATACTAATAAAAAAATTCTAAAGGACTTGGATTATTAATTCAGGTTAGTGATAAGTTAATCATATACGCAACCCTAAAAGCTACATTAAAGCTGTATTCAACCCTAAAGTCTGCTTTAAAGAGAGAGAAAAAAAAACGTGGTAGAGGAAAAAAAATCTGACAGTCTTTAACAGTAATTTGTCAAATAGTTGTTCAAAGTTCTTACTATCTGTTTTGTGAGCTGAGCAATTAGTATGAGCGAAAGCATAGAGAAGTACATTTGCTTTCAGATCTACTGTCACATGAGGATACAGGCCTGGGGGTTGTTTTCCAGAACAGTGACAGTAACACTTTCCCCAGGCCCACACAACTGTCAGCTTAAGAGAACAAAAAAAAAAAAAAAAAAGGAAAAAAAATAGGCAGCTCACTACATTATTTCCATGAACAATCTCAATCAGGAAGCTGAAATGAAGTATTAGGAACGTGAAGACATTCTGCAGTTTTGAAAAGCAGACTGCTATTTTGCATGACTGTGCCAAACCCAGGCAGTAAGACAAATTTTTGTCTTGAAGAAAGACCAGTTCACAGAATACCACGGAGTATCGAGTGACTACAGTATTCTCACCGCTTACAGAGCGGGTGTCCGGGCTAACTCCCGTGCAGCCTCATAAAATTTACAGTTAAAGCAACAACTCAAAAAGACCCAAACTCGCTGTAAGCGCAAAGGAGGCTCGCTTGGGAAAAAACACGCTATTTTTCAATTCCTGCTTATTTTAAATTTCTTGCACCATGTCAGAGGTCCTCCATAAATTACCCTTGGGGTATGCGATTGCCCGATACAACTGCTCCTTTCCAGCATGAATATTAACAGCTGAAAATACCATTCCACTTTCACAACACAACAGACATGACAGGGCAGATTTTGAGGTTCAATGCTACCGGAAAAAAATTACCCAGCAAGAATCAGAGGCAGAAAACTTGATTAATATCCATTTCTTACAAAGAGGTATGTAAACAAAAATTGTTAGAAAACTACTGTTCTGTTCAAAAAAGCAACGAGCTAGATAAATCAGTATAAGAACACTCACTTTTCTGAAGGTGAAAGTCACATATTTTAAAGAAGAAAACGTGTGATATGTCTTCAAGTCTCCAACCGATTGGGCAGTTCAATTTCAAAACCTTCTCACAGGCTGAACGCTTGGGTAGGAATCTGTGCTTTAAACTTCCTCCCTCTTTTGCTTTAGCCCAACAGCTATCCATCCCACTAGACATTTCAGACTTTTTTTTTTTTCTTAAATAAACCGAAGCATTCCGAGTAACACATGTGAATCGAAGACTGAGTTTCAAAGGCAGTGAGGCCACAGGTGTGAGCGGTGACACAAAGGGACAGACAGCAGGTTCAGTGTGATGCTTCCTACCAGATTGTTTTTTCCCTCAGCTGTTCCCAGCCACTCCTTGGAGTCCCAGCCCCTTACCCTGTCCGGCAGCAGCAGCTGCCAGCAAGGCTCAGGCACCTCTTTCACATATTTTGCTCTATGGCTAAACAATGCAACCGGCCCGGTGTTTTCCTGGGTTTTTCCTCTTTTTCTCCCCCCCCATCATCAGTTAAAAGGCTTCCTTGGGACTTACTGTAGCATTGAATTCAACGTGCGCCACAAATAAAACCTCACCATCTCAATTTAAGAAATCCAAGAAAGAAATCTCCAGAACCAGAAATCCAAGTTCTCGGTCTCCCTTCCCTAAGTATCTGTGCACTCACCAGTAATTTTTCCTCGCCAGCACTACACACAGCCAAAACAAAAGAGCAAAAGGAATATTTATGCTGCTTTATGAACAGAAATAGGAATTTATTTTTTTAGGGATTTAAAACACAACACAGAGGATAAGCAGAAGTTATAAAATTCTGATCATCAGCTGACACATCCATTTACACAAGTCCTGCTTTTCCACTGTTTTATGTTTCTGAGCTTCAAGTTAAATTCAATGATAAAAACAAGGGATAAATATGTGCAATAGTAACGGTAACAGGATCTTCATGGCTCCCGTCTGTGGTAGCTACACAGCCTTTGAAGAGACACTACAGTAATAAAAGAGATGAAGTTACAGGATCGGTTTACAAGGCCCCTGAAAAAGCCAGGATTAGAACTGAAAGCCTTCTCTGCAAGAGCCGAGCAAGGAACAGAGACGCACAAACTCCATCAAAAGCTGCAGCTACCACATCAGGGACTGGGAAAGAAAACTTGACAGAATGCACAGAGAAAAACTTTAAGAAAAAAACCAATCCCTAACCGGGATTCGAGGAAAGCCATGGATGGAAGGCTTAGATCTCTGCCTATATACAATTCGTCCATTTCAAATAACACAGAACACTTCCCAGCATTGCCATTTAGTGGAAGAAATTAGTAATTTTTACTTAAAATATGTATAGACTGTACCAATACATATGGAAAAATTCACACATAAATACACATGCCCTTATATCCAGATAGAATATTTTTGCCCCCTGCAAAAAAATGCATTCTGCAATTGTTATATTGGCTACATTTAAATGTGCCAACTCATCTTCCCACCACACTGAAAAACCTTCTAAAAGAGCACAGGACAATGCTGAGCTGTAAAAAAAACCCAAAAAACACCAAACCACTGAAAGAAAGAACAGTTGCCAGGAAGTTTCAAGGGTTTGTTTCAAAAACCAGTAAGCAGATTTTTAAATTACTGGTTCAAAGAATCACACGCTGTCGGAGTATCTCTGCCCTAGTTCTCAGCCTGTAAAGTGAAATAATCTGCTTCCACTCTTAGTTTTTGGCGTGTGTCACCCAGTCACAGACACTGCTGTGCTCTTCCTTCCGCTGGGTGCCACCCAAGTGGCAGACCACGTCCTCAGCCGTCAGCAGGCAAGAAGTTCAGCTGGAATTCACTCTCCTCTTGTTCAGACAAGGCTGGGGATGAACACGGCATCTCAACAGATGTTTGCCGAGAGATACTGAGCAGCGAATTAGTCTTACCCAGTTGTTCAATTCCTGTGGGCACTAACTGGCAGAAAGCCTTGCACATTCCTTCCAAAGTATAATCGAGTTTTTGTCCGAGTCATATTGAACACGTATCAAATCAGGAATCATCTGGTTGCTAAGTTCTAGCAACACATTAGGAAGTCTTCAGGAAAAAAAAAAAAAGAATAAATCCATTGCTCCCTTTTAAAAAAAATTTAAAAAAATAAAAAACTTTGGAAGAAAGAATACCCCTCCCAAAAAATTCAGCAGGCTAGAAATTGATGTTGCCAGCCAGCACTGCTTCCTCAAAGAGACATTTTTTGTGTTTTGGCAGGGGAACCCATTGAGTTTATAAAGCCCAGTCAATCCCCAGGGCAAAGATTGGAGAAAAATGCAGCTGCAAAGAGTTAACACAAGCAAACAGCTGGGGGGGTGGTGGTGGGTGTTACTGGAAAAAATAGAATTTAATTTAACAGGAACACCTAGATTTACCATAAGAAGTTTTCCCCAAGTCAATACACACCCAAATAACTAGCTGATGAATTTCCTGTATTATGTAAATTCCCCCCAATTTTCATGGTGTTTTTTTTTTTCTAAGTGCTGAAGCAAAGACCCTCTGCCCACATTAATAACAGTAGGACTGTTGTTATGCCAAATAAAGAATTTAACTACATATTGGGTTTACCTAGTCCTTTTTATTTTTTCCCCAAGCCACCTTTGGCTACTGAATAACTCTGGTAGGTCTCAGAGGTAAGCTGGTCCTCTTGAGACAGAGACCTGAGACTATTCAATTAAAAAAATGTGCTACTCAGAAATTGTAGGTGCTGAATTTCAATACACACCAGTAGTATCTCTCAGGCTGTGGGTCCACCATCACTTAATCCTGCAAAAACCTGGGCTCTTGCCAAAGGAGGTGGTTCCACTTCATTCTGCCCCCAGCCATTCAATCCCAAGTAACCTGTTCAGATAGCACATCCATTTAAAAATTAACTAAAAACCCTGGAAGTTTTCAGCCAGATCATTTCCCTGATTAAATTCACCACGTGGTTACACCAATGCTGCTGCAAGCACAAGAGGACAGACATTGGAAAACTAATTCAGGCTTCTTTGGTGGGTTAAGTTCTCCATCAGATGAGCATTCACATCTCGCTGTAAGAGCCGATACAAGAAAAGAAGCATCAGGAAGACACGAGCACAGTGAGGAAAGGACTTCAGAAGAAGAAGAAGGATGTTGCACGTGCTTAATTGTGAAATCACACCTTTGTCACCATCTACAGAACTGATGCTGTGAGGGGCAGAAAAGGAAAAGTGGCTGGAACTATATTTACAGCCTGCACTTCGCTTGCATGCCAATGAGATGAAAGGTAACAACATTTATTTTCCAACCCAGTTTTTATTTAACTCTCCTAAACCAGTTTATGCTTTACAAACAAAACCAACATCATAACTAAAGAATGCCTGTATTATTGTCATTACACTGATATGTAACTCACAAGACTGGGTATTTGCCATTACCTCAGTATTAAGCATCCCAAAATCCTCCCTACATCCATAATGGGAAACGAAAAGCTGCCTATCCAGTGAGAACAGCACAGGTCAATTTGCCATTGATATTAATTTCTGCACTAGTTGTGTACGCTTACTTAGCTATTTTTTCAGCACATTCCTCCAGAAATAATACAGAAAGGTATTAAGGTGATGCAGGCTCTTACTTCCTGCTATTTTATTGTAACATCTTGTATTCTATTAGTTTCTTAAGTTTTATTAAAATGCTACTTCTAATTCAATGAAGGACCAGGCACAGGCTTAAGCACATTTAAAGAGAATGCTACGAGCAAGTACGCTTTAATCTGAATTTAGAAGACCTGGTGAATAATAAAGGGCTTGCAGTTTTCTTGGAGCATTTATGCTTGCCTGCCTAAAATGCATTTTCTCCTAGCACATATATTTTTAAGCTTGTTTGGTCAGTAGCAGGAGATGGAAGAATAATTGGGGTGTTTTTTCCTTAAAAATATTTACAAGTTCACCATAATTCCACACATGCAATCAACGCCACTGCAGTCTAAGCAGATCAGTCATAAAATACCAGGACCTGCTCTCCCACAACACTACACACACATACAAAGAAGCTCCTCTGAAGTCAAAGGAATTCCATAGAGGGGCTGGCCCTCTTTAGAGAACTTTTTGCTTTAAAAGAAATGAAATAATTCCCCGAAAACAAAGGCAGAAATGACTCAGCAAGCATTAATGACTCTGGAAACCTTCTTGCCATTTCATCAAAACTCACACCCAAGAAAACTCGCCCAAAAAAAATTACTCCATGGAGGACAAATCCTCTTGAAACAAGGTCTGCTGGGAAACAGCTCACCGGTTCTGCCGCTCCCCTCACACCACTCTGGTTTACAATGCAAACTTCAAGACCAAAAAGTTCAAGACACAACAAAAAGATCCCCACACTACACAGTACGGGAGACAACCTGCCTTTCCACTCCTACATACCCCAAAGTGAAGTTCCCTTGAGAAAGATACTGAAAAACATGAAAATTGCAAGATGCATAGGAAGCAATTATTTATTTTGCAATCTGTAATCCAAACTGAAGTTCAAACCCGTTTTGCATAATTCCCAACGCCTTCTTTGACTATCAAATACAGACAGCTGTACTCGGAGGTCATGCCAGCTACTCAGCAGCTTCCTTAAATGCATGACCTTAAATGCAGTTTAATCAGAATAAACAGCAAGAAGCAACAAGAAAGAGCTGACTAATTAATGCTGCCATTCTTAATCTACAGCTGAACTGTGCCAGTCACCCATTTCTATGAAATTGCTCTTTGATTTGAACAGTTCTAAGGCTCAGGTGTACTATACAGTACTATGTAAGACTTAAAAGAAATCCCAGAACTGCTCCTCATGGGTGCAAACACCACCACTAACAGCAGCTCTGCGGCTGATGACCTGTTTGCACTCACAGCTGCCCTTGGACTTTCTTTCAAACCATGTCCTTCAAAGAAATAAAACTACCAAGAGGGTAAAGACCTACAGACAATATCCTTTTAAATTCCTCTCACAGACCTAGCTCCTTAAGGCATATTAAAGGAAGATGCACATTCCTTGTTCTACTTTTTTTTTTTTGTTACAATTTTATCTAATTAAACACAAAACAAATGTTATTTTCAATCCCAACCACCTTTTCAATGTGAATACTTATTTAACACAGAGAAAGTCAGTGGCACTCAAAAAGACACGCTCTCCTTTTCATATTCTATCAAAGTCCCAGGCACTTCTGAAAGGTTCAAGTTACAATATCAGAGACAAGGAAGTTTTTATTTACTAGGGCAAGATAAAAAGTAAGGCTTTAGAAGAGCTAGTTTGTAGACATCCACATGTAAATGACATACAGGAAAAGTAACCATAAAGTGACTCTTCTGTAATTAGAAGTTCCCAGCAATGAGAAACGTTAATAAACATTCTTAACTGCAGCGATAAGCCCTCCCATGACAGATGAATGATCTAAAAAAGTAATTCTAATGCTCATTTGGTGGCTCATTGGATTGTTGTGTTCTACAACAAAACGCACTGCATTGAGTATTTATTTCACTTTCTCAAGTAAGTACTTTTAAAATAAGCTGTCAATATAGCCTGCATTATATGCCAAGACATTCTCTCCTATTAAAGATAATTTAGGCTCTCAAGACACAGGTTTCATTGATTTTTTTTCTATACATATACTTCTGGATATGGGCATTTTAACTAATGATTTTAATTAACTTTCCTGAGATCAATGGAACGCTTCAAAACTCGGTCTAACTTACAGGCAGTATGTTTTGATGAACACCAGAAAAAAAGTAGTGATTTATTAAAAATTGGTGTTACAGAGCTGTAAGTACAGAGCTTTTACGTTTTGCATTACCTCAGCCAAAAGCACTTTCAGTAACTTAATCATTTAGATATTTGATTTGAATTAAAATAAATAATAAGATAGTATAATCAAGCATCTATTAGGATCTCAAATACCATTTTTAATAAGCCACAGCAGTTAACAATCAGTAAGACATTGACATGCCCATAATGCATTAATAGCATCAGCTGTTTAGGTATTCAGTCATGAGCCTTAGAAGACATAGTGTGCCAAAGAAATTAGCAGAGATCAAAGCTGGGGAACACTAAGGTGCCCGGATTCTGTTTTGTCATATGAGAGAACAGGTTGGTGGCTGTTTAATGTTGTTTTCACCCTGGGTGTCACGGTTTAAAAACAACAAAAACCCGAAACACCTAAAATATCTACCTCAATATAAAATGCTATTAGAGACAAGACAGTGTTGCTTCTGCATCAGCATGATCTGTAAGCAGCACAATACACATCTTTCCTGGCATTTAGTGGACTACCTACAGCAAGCTAAAAACTAGCTGGCATTTCATATAAAATTAGCTGTCTCATTATAAATATGATCCTTCCCTCTGCTTACCTTTCTTCTAAAGATGCATCTAAAGAATGCCACGAAGTAACTTTCTTTTTACATGAACAAAAAATGTATTGTAGTAAGCAAAGCGGCATTACCTTGAAACCTACCTTCCTGCTTCTTCACAGAAAACCTTCATGTTTTGGGTCTAGTTTGGGTTTAGAGAAACATTTACAGAAACCAGGTAACAACTGTCAGACATTCAGAGGGAGTCAGAAGTTTGAAAGGAACAGAAAGAGATTTTGTTCTTGTTTCTTTTGGCTGTTAAGACAAACAAGCTACTTTCAATCAACAGATTCCTTTTTACTAATTTTCTTTCAGGTTGGTTTGTTTGGTTGGTTCCGCATTTTCTCTGCAAAAATCTTTGCAGAGTTAACAGCCCTGCAGCTCCAGAAGGACCAGAATGAAATTAAACCTGCAGCTGGCCAGTGTCATTGTGGTTTCACTCTGACGGTCTGAAGCTCAAGAACAGCAGCACAGGTTCAGCCCTCTCTGTGCAACTGCTTCTCTGCAGGAAGTGTCAAAAACAGAAGCAAAGCTCACAGAGAAGGAAAACCTTTTATTAACTTGTCTCTATTGTCCAGTCAGGGTAACTAGGGATTGAAAGGCCCCAGAGAGAACCACAACATCCTGTGCAAATAATTACAGTAATTGCTGCAAATAACAAAAACTGCTGTCAAGAGAAAAACATATTGACATTTTCATTAAAATATTCAGTATATACACATTTAATTTGCAAGTACCCTAATTCTCCTTTATACTGCCTTGCCAGGGAAGGAAAGAAGAGTCATGCAAGAAAAGAACCAGACCTCACAAACACATTTCTTAAAGCCCTCCACCTCACAATATAAGCTTTTCCCTGCTCTAGTCATTGAGTTCCCGTGGCCAAATAAGGATGAAGCCAGAGGACAAGACAGGAACAGAAAGCAGGACATCCCGAATCATCCAGTCCCTTTTTTTCATTTCCTCCCTTTCCCCTTCCTTTCTGCCAGGACACCAAAGTATCACATGTACTCATTCCTAGAAGTATTAAGCTTCAGTATTTTAAAACTAGGAAGAGATTCTGAGGGTCAAACACCTGTCAGGATACGTGACAGAACCTTCAGCCTCTGACAGCTAGAAAGTTTCCAAATTCCAGCGTACAACTGCTGACAACAAATCTGTATCTATTTGATTTTGTGCCAACATTGCCTTTGGGCCTAAATAACTTCCTTCCTCCTAGATGTTCAGATTCTTCACGCATTTATAGGCAGCAATCATACCACCTTGCTCTGAATCATCATTTTACTTCGCTAGGTAATTTGAGCTCTTTTCATTCTTTCTCTTGAGAGGTTCTCTGAAAAAGAACAGGGAAGCCTCCAAGCTCATTTACAAAGTGACAGGTTTGTATATGCTGGAAGCAAACGAGTAACTGGAGACTCACATAGCCAAAATTCCATTATACCGGAACAGAGCTCTAGAAAGTGTTAATATGGTAGTATGGTAGGCCCCAGATGCATAGCATACTCGAACCACTTGACAACCTATACAGCCTGACAAACACCTCTCCTCTTCATTTCAAGCACTAACCAAAAGGGGAGGGGGGGGAGAGAGAGGGGGAGAGGACAGAAATCACACAGAACAAGAGAGGAAAAACAGAAAACCATCTTACAGAAGGTGGCACAAAACCCAAACAAGCAGTTTCAACTTCATTCCAAAATCCATTTCCAAATTCTGATGCAACTACTCTTTGGCATTTGATATATTTCACAACGAGGATTTAATATTAGCAGGATGAGGAGATATTTCCACAATTAATTTGGCTGTTTATAGGACAACAGGTTGCTGGATTAACTTTCACTAAGCTACTTCTTCTAAAATTGCTTTGACGTATCTTTAAGCTTGACAAAACCTGGGTAAAAAGGCCTCATATATGACAAAAAGCACAACTCTAGGAGACACAAATACAAAAAAAATCAACGTACAAAAGAGAAAACAAGGCAAGGTAGTTCAGTGTCAACAAGAGCCAATGCTCCTACGAATCTCCAAAGGTTTCCAACAAGTAAATATTTATCCTTTATCATACATCAGATACGTAAAAGCAATTTAAAATTAGTGACACCTCTTGACATGAAAAACACTGAAGAAATACTGTATTTAATACACTGCATGTTTAGTGGCAGCTTTAGGTATCAAAATAAGCAAGGGATAGGCATCTCAGCTTTATTCTATAAAGCAAGAACAATATGCAATAGCAGCCCCTGAAGACTTGATCAATGTATACACAATTACCTTGCAGAAAAATTAACTGGAAGGTGCTATACAGGCAGATATAAAACCAGTATTTTTCCCTTATCAATGCAGAACAAAGCCTGCATAATAGTCAGATCATAATGCTTAGATACCATCAGTAACTCCTGCCAAAGAATAGTTTTTAAACAGCTCATCTCTCAGTTAATCATTAAAAGACTTTGCTAGAAATGTCACAGCTGGAGCTGAAAGGCACTGAATTCATATATTTTTCAATTTGGTTGTGGATTTTTTTTTTTTTTTTTAAATGTTTGGGTGGTTACATGAGATCTGAACATGTCTGAAAAGGTGGCAACAATGCTACATGCAGAGCCCATACTTTAAAGCCCAAGACATGTAGATCTCACTGCAATTCTGCCTC
>VZRU01008482.1:0-46710 GCA_013398155.1 Pedionomus torquatus
CCCGAGACCCCCGGGGGCCCCGTCGCCCGAGGAAAGTTTCTATGGCCGTCTTATACCTGTGGGTTGTTTTTTTTTTTAATAGAATGGGGGAAACCGGCAATGCATGCTCCACTTGAAAGCAGCTTTAAATCAAATTCTTGGCACATGAGTGGTAACGGTGGTAATGGTATATATATGTGCTATCCTGACATACAAGAGTGAGCATGGGTATTTTGTGTTTGGAATATCTCAAAAGCGTTCTTCCCACTCCGTCTTGATTTTGCTGAGTATCTGTCATCTCTGGTATAATGCCTGTGCTCTTCTTGTCTGTTATTTTTGTGCTGTATTCATCATTGCAGTGTTTGAACATCTGCGCCGTAGTCCTAAAGCTAAAGAAATTGGGTTATGAATCGCCTATCAAGGGGTACAGGAGAGCAGGGTTAAGGCTTGCACCCCCTTGACATCTTATTTCTTCTCAGGTGTTTCAACAACTGTTCCAGTAGTGTTACGGAGAAGAAAATGGCTTACGAGACTGTGGAAAGACCAACTTTCTTTGAAATATTTAAGGCACGTTGCAGTGAATCAGGTACAGCTTCTCTACAGTAAATAGGTTTTATTAGGGTTACTTTCTGGATGTTGCTATATTATACATGCCTGCTCTATATGCTCTGTAGAAGAGCATTATGCAACTTAGTAGCTGTTCTTCTTGCCCCAAATCTGTCTCTGCTGATACCTAACTTTTTTTAATCTATCTCTTTAAATTTTCATTTGTGGTTTTGTTTCATAAATGTGCGCTCAGTTCCTTTTATTTTGTGCTTGTTTTTTTTTTTTTTTTTTGCTGTGCCCTCTTTATGTACCTGCATGCAGACCAGGTTTAGCCTTTTGCCAAATCCTGTAGTAGTAGGACTTATTAGTGTGGAAAGGCACATCTTTAATTTGACAGTCTGAGTAAAGTAAAAGATAAACTAAAAGCCAAAAGTATACCTTAAATATCCAGTTTGTTTAAAATTAATCTGCTCTTTGGTTAGCTTTGTTAATGTTCTGAGGGTTTGGGCAGGCACTCTTTATACTTTGTGGGTATCAAAGTTCAAAGCTATCTAGAAACAAAATAAATAGAAGTATGACAATGGAAAGAGCTGTGCAATTTGCTGCTAGCATTTAAATGCCTAATATATTTTCACAACCTGCATACTTTTTTCCTTTTTTTTTTTTTTTTCCTTTCCTCCTTTTCATGTGGTTTTCTGTACATTTTCCTTTATAGACTTAGGGCCTATCAGTCTCAACTGGTTTGAAGAACTCAGTGCAGAAGCACCCCCGTATGAGCCTAAATTGCTAGGACAACTTGATAGTCCCTTTGGCTGGCTCGATCACACGTCTTTTAAAACTCCAAGGGCAAAACTCTCCACATACAGTCAGTTGGCTTCAACTCCACTGATTTTTAAAGAACAAAGTATGCTATTGCCACCCTATTCTTCTCCTGGAAAAGACTTGGATCAGAAGAAAATAGGTGAAAGTAAGTCATTCTTTTTGTTGTTGTAGCTGATGGTTATTAATGTAATAGATAATACTGCTACAGAAATTCTGTGACTAAAAAGCTTATCTTAGGAGGCTTCTTGAAGACTATATAAAAAGAGCTGAATTAATCTTAATAATAAATTCAGTCTTGTGATACGCTGGTCATGTATATGCAAGGTTCCCTGCAGGGAAGATATTGTCATGGTCCTAGTAATCTAAATACCATTAATATAAGGAGATATAAGCTTATTAGTGTAACCTGTTGATTGCGAATCAGAGTGATTTTTTTCACAGTCTGATCTTTGTTCTATGCAAAATCTCTGAAAATATTTTCGAGAGAGAATGATGCTTATCATGCTGAAGTATGAGGTGACCTGTAGGGCACTCCTTAACCTTTCTTAGAAAGATTTAGAAGCACTAAGCATTTTGAGCTAGTAAAACTGTAACTCATGGAAAGAAGTTGTGCTTTTCCATTTGGAAGCAAGGAATTCTACCTTTTTTATGAGGTACTTCTCATCGCGTTATTTCTACTTCTCAAGTATGTCATGAAAGTACACATCACTGCTCCTTTCTAATGTACTTGCAAGTCATAGTACCTGTACTTCCTTGGACAGAGAAAATAATCTTTTCTATGGAGAAAATATGCAAGATATTAGTATAAAAGAATCTTTTCTATGGAAGGATATCTGACTTCATTCCTGCAATATCTGATCTCTACATCTACTCTGTCTGTGCCTTCCTAACAATAAGATAAGCTTTTCTGAGCAGATAAAGAACACAATACTCCCTTTATTGCTAGAATCATTCTTAGATCCCAAAGCAAAGTCTTTAAAGATATAGAACTATGCTGCTGTTCATATATGCTTTATAACACTGCTTCCATAGAATATTGTTACACTGTTTTATTTTGAAGTTCACTGCTGAACTTCTGCTCAACTTATTCTCAACTGGGAACAGCTGAAAATGTAGCTATTTGGACTTTTACATTGTTAAGTCCCTTGTGAATTCTTGATAGCATTTGATAAATTGCAAGCAAAGGAACCTTATGATTCTTTTGTTTCAAAATGGTTACTTTTGCTCTGTGTTTGTGCATGTGGGTGTTTGTATATACTTCTTGAAGGAAAGGAAGATGACCATTGCCTGTGGCTGGCCTGAAATCTCCGAGTTTTCTTGGTTAGAGCCAACTGGCTCATGTACCTGTATTTCCCTCTTGTGAAAACAAGAGCATGGATGGAAGCTGATGGATGATGCAGCCATGTTGTATGCATGGACTCAGGAACTTAGAGAGAAATGCAGAAACTTAGATGTAATTTCTGATATGGAAGGTGTTTGGAAATCTCTGAGTAGGAATTCATTTTAGTTGATCTGCATTCATGTGAGGGGCTTACTGTTCAGAGAATTCTGGTGCTTTGGTGGGCACACTCTTTGTCTTGGAGATTCTCAGCATTTAAATAGCTCCTGCTACCAGCGACAGTAGGTAGCTGTCAGTTCTGGAACTGACAGTTCCAGAAATAATTTTTGCTTTACACGGCTTGTTCAAATCAACAAGTGTATGTCTTAAGTGAATTTGAGGGAAAGCTGGTGCAAATGCATGTTTACATGTGTTGAGTTTCTCCTAAGGGTAATGCAGTGACAAGACTGCAATGACAAGAAAGGCACAACACAATATACTAAAATGGAATATGCAACTTGAATAATATGAAGGAAAGATGCTGATATGTGTATATATCAAATGAATAAAGTGACATAATGAGCACTTTTGGCTGTGCGTTTGCAATGTGTTCAGCATGGTTTGGGTGTAGACTTTGGATATGTTCAAAACAAGTAAGGGAAAAGGTAGTGTTTTCTTGGTGTTTTTTTTTTTTTAATCAGATTTTCCTTTTTTTAAAAAAAAAAGTTTAAAGGTAAACTTCAGAATCAAAACTGTTACTTGTAGCTCTGCTAGGTTGTGCTGATTGTTGTTTTCTGTGTTGTAGGCAGAGAGAATTTGATAGCCCCAGGTATCACAACAAGAAAAATAGATCAAGAAAATGAAACACTTGCTTCTCCTCCTGGTACCTGCTGCAACTGCCTTGCTGCTAGGTATGCTGAATATATCAATGCAAATAGAAAATAAACAGGATTTTAAGCAAACATTAAGAAATATTAAAACCATTGTGTTTGACTGATAGAGTTATTCAGAGCAGTCAGTCTTGTGTGTCTTGTATGTTTATGATACCAGTAAGATGTTAAATGAATTGGAAATAAAATGCTAGCTAATTTTAAAAAGTTCCTTGCTTTAGGAGTTCTTCCTTTCTATTTTTCTACTTCACAGCCAGCATGTGGCACTTGTTCATGTTATTTCAGCTTCCCAAATTTTCAACATCTGATGCAAGAAAGAGTAGTAGTTACATATTATGTGCTTATCAAGTAGTAATTTATAAAGCTATTTATTTTACTGAGGTCTTGATTTCTGCATTTAAATGTATATATTTCAGATAAATCTGCTCAAAGTACTCATGCTGATTATAGGAACAGTTATAGAATCATAGAATGGTTAGAGTTGGAAGGGACCTTAAAGATCATCAAGTTCCAACCCCCCTGCCATGGGCAGGGATACCTCCCACCAGACCAGGTTGCTCAAAGCCCCATCCAGCCTGGCCTTAAATACTTCCAGGAATGGGGCATCCACAGCTTCTCTGGGCAGCCTGTTCCAGTGCCTCACCACCCTCACAGGAAAGAATTTCTTCCTAGTATCCAGTCTAAATCTCCCCTCTTCTAGTTTAAAACCATTACTCCTTGTCCTATCACTACTATTCCTGACAGAGTCCCTCTCCTGCTCTCCTGTAGGCTCCCTTCAGATATTGTTAAGCTAATTATTTAATTAAAACGAATAAATTGGACCAGTTTCCATAGTTGCATACAACATGGTAAGAAATGCATGGTTATATTGAAGTCTAGTGTTTTGTTTTTCAGACAAATCTTTGTTGAAAACTAACATTTCATAAAAAAACATGTTACAGTTTGAAATAAACTTGTGATAAGGTTTAAAATACTGACTGATGGTTAGGAGAAATCTACATTTCATTTAGTCATGGAAATTGCTGTGGTTGCAAGGAAAGCAAATAATGGAGGTAGTGATATATTTAATGTCTGAAATATCTACTTGTTTTCAGAAACTGAGAAGTGAAATTAATATTTCTTAATTTGATTTTTGTTTTGTAGTCCAACTATTTTAAAGAATACTTACAGAACACCTCAGAGAAATAATACTCCTGGTTTGTATTTTCACTTTTTTGGTTTTACAAAATTTCTGATATCTGTAGATATTAATCCTTATGTGTTAGGTATTACATAACGTCTTCATTATGTAATGTTTTTTAGGACCATATGGAAGCTTGTTTTGCACACCAAAACTTTTGGAGGTAAATATTTTATTCCTGCATTTTGCTTTCTTTTTCCTGAGTAGGCCATTTGTAATTCTGCATGGAAATAATAATTGCTAAATATACTTCTAGGTCAGAACTCCAAAACTTATTTCTGAAAGTCTGGGAGCAGAAGTGGATCCGGATATGTCCTGGTCAAGTTCTTTGGCCACACCTCCTACACTTGGTGCAACAGTGATAATAGGTATTTCTAAAAATGGACAATTGCTATGGGTTAAAAGCTTCTGGGTTTGACAGCAGAAGTTCACTTCATGTGAGAAGATTTTTTTATTTTTTAATTAAAAAGGGCAAAACTAACTGTGATGTTAGTGGGTGACTTTGAATAATGCATCCCTAAAAGGAGGGAATGAAATTAAATATGTCATTTCTTCTCAAAAGTTTTCTTCCTCGGTGTAAGGGCTTAGGGAATATAAATTCAGAAATAACATAGCAAAGCAAAGAAAGAGGATTAGATAATGATTGCTTATATTTACGCTGTCACAAAACTAGATGCTATTAGGTTAAGTTACATGAGTATGTTTATGCAGTCCAGGGAGGTAGCCTGTTGAGTAAACTTTCCAGCAGCATTTCTGGCTTCAGCATTTTCAGCCCCTCTCTCTGTGCCTGCTGTCACAGTGATGCAGTGAGACAGACTGGGATACTGATCTAATTAAAGACCATATTTCCTGGGTTATCTGAACAGGGCAATTCCTGGACCTCATTTGCTGCGCAGCTGCACAGCCAGCTGTGTCAGTGTAATGGAGGATGGGAATGAGTGAGTGATGATTGTTTAAGTGGCTCTAACAGTGATGCTAAACGTTGAGCCTTGACCTAAGGTGTTGCTGTAAGTGGGATTTCTTTAGTCTATGATAAAAAAAATTAAAGTTGACTTTATGATGTTGATGAAAACTCCTGAGAAAATGGGAAAACCTGGATGTCTGCTTATCTCCTGACATTGCTCTTTTTTAGTGTAGTTAAACTACTACTTTATAAAGCTTATTAATAATGAATACAAGAATTGTGAATCTCCTCAGGCAAGAATCGGTCACAACACCAAGCCTGTCAGAGTTCAAGGAGCATCTGGATGATGCTGTTGATCATATGGTTTCGTTTTAGGCAGTCCTGCGAGGAGCAGGGAGTTGGACTTGATGATCCTTTTGAGTCTTTGTCAACTTGGTATATTCTGTGATTCCTCTGTTGGCAGGGAAGGGGTGATACTATTTGCAGGGTTTTGTCGTTTTGGGAGGTTAATAGGTTCAGAATGATATGACCTGAGAAGAAAGGCTGGGGAAAGTACCCATAGCTGCTTCTGGAAGATGAGTTGTGATTAGAGCTCTCCTCCTCGTTCTCCCACTTCCTGGATGAGCCCAGTGTTTTATAGTAGTGATGCCCACTCTCTGCCATCTGGCACCTGTAAAAGGAAAGAGTGAGTCATTTCACTGCTACATGGAAGCTAGATGCCATATCTGTGAAATGTGTTAGTTGAATATGCTGCTCTTTAGGCATCTTGAAAATAGGACTCACTTTCTCTCTTTGTTTCAGTAGCCAGTCTGGCCCAAACCATGACATTTTGTAATGCAGGTGAAAAGGTGCCACTGCTATTGGGGGAGAGAAAATGGGGAAATAAACAAATTCCTGACAAAGGCTTGAAGATCTCATCCAGATCTTTTGACAGGAAAAAAAAAAAAGAGGATAGTGCTTTCAATAACTGCTGGAAAAAAGGATTAGCAGTGATGGTGGGCTCAGGGTGGTAAGAAGTGCACCTATGTAGCAGCAACTACAACCTATGATTCAGTGTGTTTTGCACTGTTATGAAACTGCTTTTGTACACTGTCCCTCACTCATAGCACTTTTTTTAGTTGCAACTTTTGGTTAGTTTTCAGTAGTTATTTTTGTTTACGGATTTCAGTTGCATTTAAAATAATCCAAAGCAAACCTTTCCAAAACACAGCACACAGCACATTGCTTAGGAGCAAATGAATTGACTTGTCTGTCTTTCTTCTAAAGCTAGAGAGAGTGATTCTATTTCTGGAGCAAGTCGACAGGATGAAAGAACTGAGATAGTAAGTAGTTTTAAGAGCTATGCTGTTCTTTAATTTCAGTTAAGCTATTTAGTTACATGCTTACATTCCTTGAGCCAAGAATAAAAAATTCTGTCACTTTCATTCTAAACTGTCTTCTCTGGCTATTTTTAAAACTTAATGTTCACAAAACTAAACTTGCAAAACCTGGCTGTAGACTGTATCTTCACAAGGAGGAATTTTTCTGCTGTGTTTTTTAAAAAGAAAAACCATAGGCACTTGGACTCAGCATCAGCGGGAGCTATTCAAAGAGAAATCAAACTTAGGAATTGCGATATACTACTTGCTGAGGGCTGGTTCGTTTATTCTTCTTCTTCCTCTGTAAAAGTTTTGGGAGTCACTTTTTGACTTATATTGTCCAGTAATTTTTGGTGCTCAATCACTATACCAACGGTTGTTGAAATGCAGTATTAATTTCAGTCCTTGGATATTAGGAAAGGGAGAGTTTCTGCAAAATTGTAATTTTACTCTGTATGTGAAAGCTGAATGATTATTCAGACTGAAAACTGAGAATGGAGCTATTAAGATTCAGTTACAAATTTACCTTTGATTCTTAGCTACCTGAAACTTCACAGTTAAAAACCGTTACAAGTTAAAATAAGCAAAACGTTCTGCTTCCTCATATCTCCTTTGTTCCTTTTTGAGAGGCTTGCTTATAGTAAACTGCTGAAGCCATTTGCTGCCCTTAAATTACTTATAGAATAGAACCTGGTTTGCATTGAAAGTGGGGATTTATCTGCATGTTTGTTTTCAAGTGTACATTTGAAACTGTTACCTTTCATTTTAAGAGTTGCAGAATTATTCAGACATTGCACTAAATATTTACAGTTGCTTGCTCTACACTTATGGACATGTAATGTATATGACAGCTTATGTCTTTGGCTTGCAGGTTTTGCACAATGTTTATTCCAACCGTTATGAATGTCCTGAGACGAGTGATAAAAGTATGCTGTCCATACCAGAGACGCTAAAGCTAAAAGCTGAAAACGACATCAAAAGTTTTGGTATGCATTGATACTTTACTACTAAGCATACTGTGAAGCAAGACTGAGGGTAAAGTTACATTGTATGCCTTGAGTTGATCCTATGGTTTATTTCCCCTGCCAACTGTATACTCCTGCTACCTGAATTCATTCAGCTGGCCATAGAAAAGGTAAATCAGGTTACCGTGCCACTTGATGACAATCAGATTAGTACTGGTGTCAGTGGAGGTGTGAGCTGTATGGGAGAGCTGAGAGAAAAAATGGTACAGGCTCAAGGGGGAGCAAGACTACTACTTCTGGCTGTTGACTAGGTTTATGTATACTTGTCATTCTGTGCTGAGCTTGGTTTTTAATCTTGCTATATCCTTTTCTTCACTTACTTTACCTATTACCAGTCTAAAACATGACACATCTTTTCAGAAAAACAATGTTAACTTTTTTTAATGTATGCAGAAAATACTCAGCCGTGGGGAAAAAAAGGATTCATTCTGTGTTCTTAGATCATGGTGAAAATGCACGCTTTGGTGTGAGTTTTTTGGCTTTTAAGATGACAGAAGAGAAGAATGTTAACAGAAATTTGTTCAGCTTACATGGGTGTAAAAGGGTGCTGTAGAGATTGACTCAGGCCAGACAGGACTGTGTAATGTAACTTTAGGAGTGTATGTCTCCTTGTCTAAATTGAATGGTGTGCCCTAAAAATATTAGTTAGTGGCACATGTAAGAACAGCAAAAGAATCCGTTTAGAATTTTATGAGGAGGGCTGAGAGTGCAATCAACAATGCTTCCTGACCCCAGCAGAGTGATATATACTGTGGTTTTACATTGTAAGTTCAAACATGCTGAGAAAAATTTAGTTGGTAGCAAACGTATCTAAGTAATCTGTAGTCAGTAAAATACTTCTAGAAATTAAGGAGAAATTATTGTCCTGTTCTGTATTCCAAAACAGCTTATTGCATCCATGCTACAGTAGAGAAGGCTAGTTAAAACAATTTCTGAATAAAAATAAGAGGAATAAAAAGCTCATTTCTTTTAAACTTCAAAATAACTTTTGCAGATTCTCCCGCCCCCCCCTTCCTCCATCTTCCTTTTTTGATAGTAGTTAACTTGGCATTTGAAAATGCCATGTGGAGAGGATAGCTCAGACCTACACATTTGTGCCTTTCAAGTCTTGGTTATCTCTTCAGTAGTGTTGTATAACCATGAAAGGCAATCAGTTTTATTAGATAACTTGTTTCAAAGAAAGTACAAATCAATATTATGATTTCTTTTATACCTATATGATTTTAAGGATATTAAGAGATTATTTATATTATACAAGTTGTGTCCTTAATAGCAGTGAGATAGAATATAGGCACTCAGTCCAAAGTACAAGAACTACCAAATATTTCAAAGATTTTTTTTCTTTCTGGATTTTTACTTGCAATAATTTGGGGGAAGAGGAAAACTTTAACTGTTTTACATTTAGTGTAACCATGGACTGTGAGACGTGTACTGTCATGTATTAACACTTGAAAATTTCAGGAAAGAAGCTGAATTTGCATATAGTCATTAAGATATTCATTTATAACCCAATCATTAATTCCTAAGGTTCACATCACTAGTTTAATTAAGTCTAATCCTGGTCATTGTGATACTATGCTTTAGACATTTGGCCCTTGTTGAAGAATTCACAGCTTTGCTATAGGTGCCTAACCTGGATTCAGAGTTAAGGTTCTTCAAACATGTAGTAATCAGCATATTGACTGGGAAGCTGTTCAGATTGAAAAAAAATAACAGAAAACTTGGAATTCTGTAAAACTGTAAAACATGGAAACTTAATTAAACTTTAAAATCTTTAATTCAAAAAACCAGTTACATCATTCAGTCCCTTCATAACCCTGATCAAAGTAAATGGCTCACCTTTAACCTCAATGTCTAGAACTATTCATGAAGTAGGAGAAATGGGTTCAACATCCTCGGTTTATAAGGATTCCAGCTTGAAATGTGGCAATACGTTCTAACAATTATATATCACTCCAGAACAAACAAACTTTTTGTCCAAGTTAACCCTCTTTTTGTCTGAGTATTGTGTTATTTACCCAGAAGGAGACGCTCTGAGAAAACAGATGAAGTAGTTTTTGCCTAGTTAGTGCACTTACTGGGAAAAGAGAATTCTATTCTAAAACTTACTACTCATTTTGTTGTTCATAGGAAAAAAAGTACTCTTTTGAGACAGATAGGTTTCATCTTGGAAACCTGCTCAACCAGCACGGTCCTCAGGAAGCCAGGGCATCTGCACGTATGTCCTTTGCTTCCTGTTTCCTCCAGCAGCTGCTGTTGGAGAGTAACCTACTTTGAAGACATGTAGATTTTTCTATATTTACTTATAAAACACAATGCAGTTCCTAAGTTATTTCCTAAAACTTAATTTTATTACTTCCTTTTGCTCTCCCTGTCTTCTCTAAACTCTTTAGAGTCGGAGATGTTAGATGGCTTATTTGGCGAGATGAATAGTTTTGAGGATACATTCACCATGCCTAAGTCTGATGGAACTTTCCTGCTGACGCCATGTGCTCGAGATGCAGTAGAGAAATACGAAATAAACACAGATAAAGCACAAGGAAGGGGGGATGTTCCTTCTGAACAGCCAATTAGAAGAAAATCTGGTGTTTCACAGGAAGTCAAAACAACGAGCTGGACTGAAAAAAGCGACTCTACTGAAACAAAGGATTATTTACTCCAAAACATAGATGAAAATACAGGGGATGGTGAAGATGGTTGTTTAATAGGACATGAAAAGAAGTTGGAGTCACTTAGGGTCGCAGGGGATGTGCAAGATCACGGAACAGACAAGTCCTCTGAGAATGAGAAGCCTGTGAAAGAAGACATGCAATTTTCAAGCCAGTGGTCTCAACTGAACTTATCTGATCTTGATGTAACTCACTTGGAAATGTCTCTATGTAACTCTCCACCCTCTGACTTGTGTAGAGAAAAAAAATTAGAAGAGAAGTCAGTACTAATGACCCAGGGGGATGCTGTGGAAACATCTTTACAGAATGCTTCAGGCTTGATAAAAGCACAAAAGCTGTTGAGTGTCAATTTGTCAGAAAAGTGCTATGAAGTGAAAAGTTCTGAAAACAGCCTAACATCGGAAATAACTCCAGTACACTCTGTGTCTCTGAGTGTTCAAGATCCAAAGTTAGTAAAGGGATGTGCAGCTGAGGTTTCCAAAATGAGCTTCTTAAACTGTAATTCTTTTTTAATTGAAAGTACAAATGTCACAGAGTATTCTGTAGTCTACAATGGCAGCTTTTCCAAGCGTTTAAAAACAACTTCTAAATCTGTCGTAACCGATGTTCTGTCTCACCCACTAGTATGTAGTGCTACATCTCCAGATAATTACAATGACCTATATTTAACAAATAGTGAAGATACTCTTACAAAGTCTGACTTCAAAAGCCTTAATATGTTATCCAGCTTGAGAAGGAGATCCAAGAGATTTATTTATACAATAAACAATACTTTACTGTATCAAGAGGAAAAAATACAGAGAAAAGTAACCTCTGAATCACCTGTTCATCCTGTGTTACCGCGTCTGGAATCTGATTGGTGTGAATTTAAAGGCTGTCACGTGGCGAGTGTTGATGGGCAAGGTATGTTATTAAGCTTTTCATCATTTGTGGAGGGTTCCATATTTATTTATTAAGAACCTTTTACATAAATGTTTCAGATAAAATCCTGTAAAATCTTGTGTTTGTGATAAATTAGTTCTGCATCTGACTAGTTTGGGAATCAGGCTATGGCATTGGTCTCTTATAATAATAGTGACAGAATAACATTATTTTCAAATAGTCTCGCAATGACTTACTAGTTTTGTCTCAAGTTGGTTTCTGAAATAAAAACATCCACTTTGAACCATTATTCTAATTGACAAGCTCAATTATCTTTGCCAATGCTGTTTAGACATCTGTAATGTCAAGGGCCATCTTGAGTTGATAACTTCTAAGAGATCATAAAGAATGATAAAGTTGTATTTTTAGCTTTCTGAAGTTAAGGGGTTTAAGGCCGTTCTTCAAGAAGAACAAAAAAGTTCAAAAAACAAGCTACATAATGAAAGCAAGCACGTGTATTTTTAAAAGCGGCTGTTATTGCTAGAAGAATTACTTAATATTGAGAACTGAAGTCTTTAAAGTTTGAGAAATTTTTATGTTGAGACGCGAGGAATGGAATCTCTTCAAATCTCATTACAATTAAAAATGGATAAATTTTTTTTTTTGTTTTTTAACTGATAGCATTCAGTGCAGGCTACTCGCTTGTTTCTGGTTATTAGGACGTGATTGGATTAAACAGATCTCCAGTCTTGTCAAGGTGTCCACATCTGAAGGTGTTATTTACAGTACCAGTGTTAAGCGTGTGTAGAAATGATCTTATAGGCCAAAGTTTTGTGAAAATCTGAATTTGCATTTGTTTGTATAACAAGAACTATTTTATTAACATATTTTATTCTGTGATGTCTTCTCTTGCAGACTGCTTGCTTCTTGCTGAGAGAAAGGATTTGCAATCGAATACAGAGGAAAATAATTTCAGCAATCATACTTTAAAAATGGATATAATGGATAACTCAACTAGTAATTCCTTCAAGAATAGGCCAAAGCAACAAGACTGGAGAGTCTCAGGGGAAAATGCAATAGAGGATCAACCCATTACATCATTAAACTGCTTAGAAGTATCTAATATACAGAAAGAAGAGAAACCAGATTCCTTAAACAGTGAAATAATTTCAAATATAAAACGTAAGGTTTTAACTTCAGCATCACTAATGGCAAGAAAGCGTTCCAGATTGCTCTCTAAAGGCAAGGAAGACAAATATATGAGTGCTAATATAAATGATGGAGCTACTGTACCTCAGAGCCTTCAAGAAAAAGTTGTGTGGTCTTCTCCTAGGGGTGCTGATGCACACCATGACACTACGTCTGTGATGAACAGCAGTTTCAATAATGCTTTGAGTCAGATCAACATTGGCATAAATGGAGTCAGTAGTGATTGTTGCAATAAAATACCAACCAATAAAAGGCATTCTACAGACCAGTGGTCAGCAGTCGACTGTAAACAAGTACTTGAACCTTTGGCAATAGACTGCTCAGAAAATGATAATACTGGATTAAAACAAGGGGACAAAACAGATGCAGCTCCCTTTTCCGAAGGTGTAGCTGACAAACAAGAGCCAAAGTCAGTTGAAAAGAATGAAGGTACTCAAGCAGCTGCTTCTGATAATGTAGCTGTAAAGATTGCTAAAGAATCATTAGATTGTATAGATGATAATTCTTTAAATGAAATTATTTCTGAAGAATATAAACAAGTAGCACCTATGTATTCCAGCGTGAAGTCAAAGGACAACCTAAAGTATAAAGGGAAACCATCCGGAAATTATAATGTGGGCTATTTGAATCTGGGCTTTGGTGGCTTTCAGACTGCTTCCAATAAGCAGATCAAATTCTCTGAAGTCAGTGTAGCAAAAGGCAGAATGCTGTTCAAAGATATTGAAAAAGAATACTTTGAAGCTTCTTCTATGGAAAGAGTCAGAAACTTTTCAAATGAATTTAAAAAGGAGAATACGTTTTTCCTAGATTCAGAAAGCAAGTTGGACAGGGATTTACCTGATTCTTTAGATTCACAGGCAAGTTTTCTTGAGCCCAGGCATACACAATTTATTCCACATAAAGCTGGCTTGTGTAAAAGCTTTCCTAGAAGCCAACAATCCTTGCAAGTTACAAATCAAACTTTGACAGCAAGTCAAGAAGCTGAAGTTGCTGAACTTTCTAGTATCCTGGAAGAAACAGGTAGTCAGTTTGAATTTACGCAATTTAGAAAGCAAAATAACACGATACAAAGTCACGTTGCTCAGCAGTTTGGAACTGTAGAAGCATGTGGAACAACCAGTGTAGAAAATATTTCTGAAACAAGGAGAGATGCTGATTCTTGTAGCACTTCTAAATCTGAAAATCAAGTGAAAAATGATAGGTATTCTAATAAACAGAAATGCATAAGTGAAGACTCTGAAGTGCTTGAATATGAAAATGCAGTGGTTTTCCATAAAAATGGCGAAAAGATTGCATTTAATGAAAGCAGAATGTCTGATGGGAGCTTTCCAGTAGCTAAAGAGGGCAGCTTTTCTAATTTTATAGGCTTTACTTCAGCTGGAGGTAAAAAAATAAATATTTCTAAGGAGGCTTTGACCAGATCTGCAGCACTCTTCAGGGACTTGGATGATGATAACTATCTGTTTAAAGCTGAAACTAGTGCTAGATGTCACAATTCAAATGGGCGCATGCCTTCCAACTGTAATTTTGTCAGGTGTCAGACAAAAGAAAACAAAGAAAAAAAGGTTTATATTTCAGATTTCAAAAGCACAGGTGCCGTTTCTCACCACAAGCAGAAAAAAAATGAGGAAAATATTAGTACGCCATTCAAGGAAGGTATGGAAAATCAATCAAAAAGATCAGTAAATGATAATGAAGATGTTAATTTCAGTAGCACTAACACTATCATCAGCAGTCTAACATCCATTAAAAAACAAAACCAGAAGCTTAAAACTTCCAAAGAGTTTATGAATCAAGAAGATTGCCAAGTTGAAGGTAGTTTGCAAGAAGACTCATTAGATGTAACGTGTCCAGGAGATGCTGTTATGACTGCAGAAGAGCATAGTTTAAGACCATCAGATGAAATGGAAGACCTGCCTCCTAATCAGAAAGGAAAAGACGGAAAGGAAAATGAGCAGTTGTCACAAAAAATTCATGCTGGTAGCGATACATTCATTTCTGGTGCAGCTTTGGATCATCCTCAACACTTGCTCAATGCACAATGCGGAGAAGTACATGTTCTTGAGAACTCTGATAAACAAAAGACAAATCATAAAAGTGTGGAAGGAGATGACACCACACACAATAAGAATTTGTTAGAGGATGAAAGCAGAATGAAAATAGGTTCTTACCATCATCATCATCAAATGCGTTTTGAGCAAGAGGTGGATATTGTAAAAAGTGACGTGAAAGGGAGTTATCTGACTGGTTTTAATACTGCTAGTGGAAAGAAAATCACAATTCCTGATGGATTTTTGGCTAAAGCTGAACGTTTTTTTGCAGAAAACATTGATGTAGGAAAAGAACATAATGACAATTTTGAGAACTCCTTCAAGAAAAGGAAATGCAATGGGAAGTGTGTCGAAAGCTGTCACTCATGTAGTGAAAGCATTGCTCAATGTGATCCAGAAAAACTTAATAAAAATCTTGTTCCTGAAGAATCCGGAGGTCAATTTAAGTGGACAAGAGAGAGCACTCCCATTGAACAGACTGTGATTCCTGGTTCTGTGAAAGTAGATACGTTTGTTAATCTAGGTGAAGGTTGTGAAAGAAGTTTGCTAACTTCATATGCACATAAAGCTGATGTCAGACCTGGAAAATCAGCATTGGAATCTCTTCCTGGACAGGAGAGCGATGCTTTAAGTAGGACTTGTTTCTCTGAAGATGCAAAACTGTTTGGAGAGAGAGAGATGGAATACTCAGCAAAAAAGAGTGATGATTCAGAAAATATACATGATTTTCCTGTGCACTCTGCTGCATCTTTGCATTTAGTAAAGTTATCAAACGACCTTCAAGATAATTCTGTGCCTGGTGATACAAAAAATATTTTATTTGTTGAGAATAGTAACAACAAATCTATTCAATCCCTCATGGTGACTTCAAAAAGTTGCTCCTCTCGTTGGAACTGTGACAGTAAGGAATTTGACTTAGAACATTTAAACAAGCGCTGTGCTGATACAAATTGCTTCACAGACACAATAGTTAATGCTTGCCAAAACCAGTTGCTAGCCAGACTCCCTGAAGGTGAAACTGCTTCAACCTGCTTAAAAGAAACATCCCTTAACGTTGAAAATCAAAAGGATGATACGAAACAAACTGTGTTTAGTACAGCAAAAGGTAAAGCAGTTTCTGTTTCGAGAAGTGCATTAGCAAGAGTCAGACAAATGTTTCAAGATGACTACAGTGAAGCGGGGAAATACGACATTGAAACTAATTCAAGAACCAATCCAACAGAAATTGCTGGAAATTCATCTTCTGTTATTCCTGCCGAATATCCGAGTTCTACAAACTCTTTAAATGCTGCTAGAAGTGATGAGATCAGTTCAGCTGCATCCCATTTTATTAAAGTAAATGCAAGCACTAGTGAAAATGGTCATCAAGATACAAACACATTTGTAGATGCAAACTCTGTTCAAAATTCTCGAAGGCAATGCTTTGAACAGAATATTAAGCTTTTAGGGCAGTTGCCTGTTGCAGATAAGCAGATAAAGCAGGCAGATTCTTCTGTCAGCAGTCTTGGATTTTTTAGTACAGCAAGTGGAAAGCCTGTACAGCTGTCAGAAGAATCACTCCGGAAAGCCAGGCAGCTCTTTTCTGAAATGGATGTTAATCATTCATTGCACATACAAGAAGCATATTTAGTTGAGGAAGATGTTGAAAAGGGTGAAACGCAGACTGAAGTAGTTCCTGGGAAAATGCAGAGAGCATTATTGAAAGGAGAAGAAAATGCCAGCGCTGAATTGATTTCAAATCCAGCTTTTGGGTTCAGCACTGCTAGTGGAAAGCAGGTAACAGTCTCTGGGAATGCCTATCAAAAAGCAAAGGCACTTTTAAAAGAATCTGATGACTTTTTAAACAGTGGGCTTTGCGTTACAGATCAACTTAGATCAATTAAAGAGGGTGGTTGTCATGAGAATTCTCCAGCTGATAAAGTGATCTCTGAATCCAAAACTGAGAAAAGCTGCAATGAAGGCTTTGACTTAAAAAGCATTGACTCGGAGAAAATGAAGTCTTCCCTGAGCACTCACATAATGCCTGAGTATGTACCACATAGCAAGAAAACCAAGCAGTTAATATTATCTGAAAATAACTTGCAGCAAGAGGAGACTAGAACTTTTGGAAAAGAGCAGTCGAATCTGGGGATGAAAAAAGAGTCTAAAGCAGTTGCCTGCAGTGCTACTGCTAAACCAGAAATGAATATTAATCTTCTCCAAACTCCACAAAATTACTTAGAAGTGGAAGCTGTTGAAAGTGCAAGAGCTTTTATGGAAGATGAGCTTTCTGATTCTGGAGTACCAATTAATGCTGCACAGTCTTTCACTGGCAGGCTGGATAAAAACTTTCCGAATAAGACCTTTGGGAAGAGGCACTTGGATGAAAAACACTCACTCGGTAGGTCTTTGTCTTACCTATGTTCAACTCTGTATTTCTGCATGGTTGGTTGTTCGGGATTTTGGGTTTTTGTACATCACATTGATTTTCAGACCATATAGAAGTTGAAGGGTTTTTTTTGAAGTGTCAATGACAAAAATTCTTGCTGCAGGCAATAGTTCATCCACTCTTTCCAGCCTTAAATACATACCACAAGCTAAACTTGTGATTAGTAATTTTGAAGGTGTGCAGCTTTTGCTGTTTTATCGTAAAGTTATGGAAGAAAGCTTCTGCTCTTTTTTTCTGAGCAGACTTCCTTTTTTTTTTTTTTGTTCCTTTGCACAAATCTAGTGTTTTCATTGAAAAATTACTATTAGTATTTCCATTTTCACCTTTGTGCCTTGTAGGTGAGGACACCATTTCACTTGTATTGAGATCGCTAGTCTGATACAAAAAGTAGTTGTTGCTCTGAAAGCATGGTTTGTTACCATCTAAAACTGACCTGTTTCAGGGCCAAAGTCTTAGTACTTCATGCTTGCACCATCGCCCAGACCTGTTCAGGGCTCTGGGCCAGCTGAAAACTGTTTGTAGAAGGGTAAATGGCAACAGAGTGGGTGCCCAGCTATGCAAGTTCAGGTACAAAGGTCAGGCAGGCTGATGCAGTGAAGTTTGGGGAGGTGTGAAAAGGCAGATAGCACTCCATCAGTCCAACCTGAACTAGCTGTGACACAGATGAACCATATCCTTAGTTACGCCTTCTGTAAAAGATGTGTTACACATTTCTGTAGAATTCTCTAGGAACCCTGATTACTGGAAGTACAAAAGCAAATGCAGGTGAGCTGTGTTGCTGATGTCCACTGTGGTGCACTTTCTGAGACAGGCTGTCTTTGATTATCTAAGGCTCACAGATTTTGGGTTGGACTGAACAGATTCCCTGACCACAAAAGATTCTGAAACAGACTTCATTATATGGAGTCTTGAAGTCATTCTTGATAACACAATATACAGTCATTCTGTACAGAAGAAACTTCTGCAAATTGTGTTGAAGCAGCTCTGTTCGAAAAGACCATTTAATACAGATGTGTGATCTGAAAACTTGCTACCTCTGCTTCCTCTGACTTCTTTAGAAATTATAAATTGGTAAGAAACTGAATTTTAAAGGAAAATCACTTGTAATAATCTGTGGCTTTATCCTAGGAGAACCTCCGATTAAAAGACAGCTACTGCTTGAATTTAACAGAACAAGTAACTCCCCCAGGTCTTTGAAAGCTTCGAAAAGCACCCCTGATGGTAATTTTAGTTGTATTGTGTTCCAAGTCATAATGTGATGTCAGTTGTTATCATTAGAATTCTTCAATTTCCAGTAAACTAGCATATAAGATTACTTAATTATTTCTTTTATCAATATAGTCATGGAAATTTGGGGAAGCTGCTATGGTAAGGTCTCTGCTGATCTGAAATCACATGATTCATGGCATTCCTTATTGTGTAGAATCTAAATATATTTTATTGATCTGTAACTTCTCAATTAAAAATTGTATCTACAGGAAAATGAGAAAGCATTGGTAATTTCATCCTGTAATAATTTGTGAAGAACATACTTATTGATAGGTGATTTTATTACAGATGCTTTTAATATTTTGAGCCAGTAATATGGAGGCTTATGAAAGTGAAAGTGAAATCAAGGCTTTAAAGTCTGAGTTGATGCAGTTAGTGATTAGCGTATTTGGATAGTGTTATTTTGGCTACAGCTTTTGGTTATGGAATAATCTGGGTTCTTTAAGGAACTTGTTCTTTCTAAACACTGCATGCTCTCACCTAGAATTCAGTAGAAGGATTCATCAAGTATATTGGTTCCTGAATGCTGTTCTAAATCTATTCTAAGGGTAAAGCCAATTATTTAAAGAAAGTTTTAAATGGAATTTGTAAGTTGCTGCCAGATAATAATTATATTTTCCTGATATGTAAATAATACCCTGCGCAGCAGCAAAGGATCTGAACAGTGTTATTCCTTGGTGGAACAACTGAAAACAGCTCTAATCTCCAGTATAGTCTTGCCTCTGACTTCAGGAACATGTGGCATCTTGTATATGTGACTTCCTGTATGAAGCTTCCTCTTTGCAGCCTAAGGGCATGGCACAAATGAGTTTAAATTCCAGGCAGACATGATTCAGTTAAGTTGATAATTCCAAGATGAGCGTGTCCTTCAACGATGGAAGGAGTTTGTGCAAATTTGCGTGTTTCTGTTGTAACTTAAAGAAAAATAAGTTTGCTAAGAAAGTTTTAAATTGAATGGTGAGCCTACATGGAATTAAATACACAATAAGCATTTCCCTTTCAGGAGCTTGAAAACATCTTGTAGGCTCACAGACAGGACCTTTTGAGAGTTCAGCATTGTGGTCACTCATGCTTTAGATCTGTCTGCAACTAATGTGAAGATGTTCTATGCAAAGATTTTATTGGGGGGGAGCGGGGAAGAAAAAGACAAAGCTGTATAAATCCACGCTGCATTTTTTTTATATATTTATAACATAAATGTAGAAAAAACATGTGCTGTAAATATCTATTCATATAATGTACCATTTCAAACTTTTTTTTCTAATTATTCTACAGGCATTTTCAAAGACAGAAGAAAATTTATGTACAATGTTCCTTTAAAACCCATAACTTGTCAACCTTTCGGGTGAGAAACTTATAATATATTTTACAGTCCTTTTAATGCAATTTCTTAAAACCTTGCAAGCCCTTGTAACTTAAAAAAAATACACTAATAATTTGATACCCAGCTTTACAAAAGACTGATTTTTCTTCAAAGTAAATGTATTATAGTAGCATATAACACATTGCCACAGCAGACCAGTGAGATGCCAGACAAATTTTACACTTGCATTTCATTCTCAACAGATAAAAATTAAGTATTGAGTTTCTAAGGTGTCAAAGACTGATACGTTGTCTTTTATTGTCGTAGTGCTGAATGTTGGATTACTAAATTAAGAATATCAAAATCCTGACAAAGTTTTTTGTCAGGAAGCTGAAACCTGTATGGTTAAATGTTGTAATCTCTGCAGGGCTACTAAAGAACGACAAGAAGTGAGGAATCCAACCCTTACTCTACCAGATCAAGACTTCAAAGGATTCAAATCTAAACCTGCTATTTTTCAGCACTGTGCACTGAGGCAGTCCTCAAATAGTACTTCAGGGGTTTCTACCTCATGCAAGGCAAAAGAGAGTGAAGATACAAGAAGTTCATACCAACCTGGCAAAACTGCTAAAACTTTTATTCCACCTTTCAAAACCAAGCTGACCTTCTCTACAAGTGAACAAGGCAGCAGCAAAAGATGTGACTTGCCAATCAGCAAAAATACGACCGAAGAGACAGAATTAAATCCATTCACAACCAAACAAACTGTTGCTGAACCTCAAGATCACCAGTCTTGCATCCAGCTCGCAGCAGACACTGACCTAGAAAACGGCAATTTAGGTATTTTCAGATTTTGGTCACTTAAATATTGTGTATATTAGAATGGAAACATTAAGGATTTTGCATATTCTGCCAGACTTCCTTTTTTAAATAAAAAGAAGCTTCTTTTAAAGCTTTTTTTTTCTTCCTGGCAGGAAAATTGGCAAATAATTATTTTGCTAATAACTTAAATTGCAGTCCTATAAAGCGTATACAGTTTCTCTCTGAAGTTAACTGTGAACATGAAAAAAATTGTTTTCACACAAGGCTTCAAAACCAGGGAGGCTTACATTTCATTTGATACTTGATTTTTCCCTGCTTAAGTGAAATATTCAAGGAACCCTTGCAATATTTGATTTACTTTTACAGAAGGTTGCTTGGATCTTGTTTTCTAATTAAAATGTAGACTTAACCTACAACATCTCATAACAGGCTGGTTGTGTCCTTTTCAAAGAGGCAGAGTTTATGCATTCTGAGCTCTTCTTGAATGTTGCAGTGTATGTAATTTCTGTAACTATTACAATCAAATAATCTGGATTTTTTTTTTCCAGAAGGACTGGTGGTGTATGTTTGGACAGGTGCATGAACATTTACAGAATTAAATCCTAGATTTACTGGTCAAAATCTCAGAATTATGGATTTTGTAGTCATCAATCTCCCTTCCAACTCTAACCATTGTATGATTCTATGAACTAATTTCTGTTCATTTGGAGTTTTCTATGAAGATAGAATTCTGTCTGATGAGAAAAATGTGGATTTAAGTTTACTTCAGGGACTTACACTCATTTAGTGTAATTTATTTAATATATTATTACAATGTATTCAGTAAACACTGCTTTTCAAATGCATTAAACCGAATATTTAGGTTGCAGATTCTAAAAATCTGCAAAGTGGCTTAGAAAATATGCTTATCTGAATCTGCTTTTATAGTGTGACTGTGTATCTTAAGTCAATACCTACTGTAAAAAGGTTTTGATGTTTTGGGTTGTTTGCTGACTGTGGTGGTGGGTTTTTTTGCAGCTGTGATCAAGATGATGACAAATCTCCGCTGTGCCAGAGATCTGCAGGAAATGAGAATTAAAAAGAAATACAGACAAAATATTAGCTCACAGCCAGGTAGTCTTTATGTCATCAAAACATCAGCAAGAAGTAGAATCTCTCTGAAAACTGCAGTAGAAGAGAAATCTCCTAGTTTTTATTCTACAGAAGAGGTATGTTGATATCTTTTGACTGTGTCTTTCCCAGGATCTGTTCCTTAAGACAAGCAAACAAAAGCTGAGTTGCTTTTGAATAGATACATTCTTAGGTTTTGAGATAAGTATTTACAGTAGCTGTTATACCACTTGCTACAGTTTTCAAGACACTTTGACCCAGTTTTTAAGGCTATTCCAAATAATAACAGTTTTTAAATGCATAAACAATTTTAACGGTCTCTGTAGTTTTATTATTAAACGAGAAGCATCAAATGAGGCGAAAATCCACCAATTATAGTTGCTATTCACTTTTAACCCATATGAAGAGCTTTTCAAGACAGCAGTTTAAATTTTAACTTGTCGTACTATATCAAAAGCCTCTTGCTTGCGACGCAGTGAAGGTACAAAACCTATTGAATTTTTTTAAACACTTTTAAAGCACATTGTGATGCTGCTGTTCTGCTAAAACAATTGCTGGGAATTCCTCCGTTCTCCTTATATTACATACAAAATGACAAGGTCAAACAAAAGCTGTCTCATATATTTCTCAAGGAAATATTTTATTTGAATTTGTAACATTAGATATAAAAACTCGCAGCTGAATTCTTACTGTATTGTCATCATCTTGTCCCTTTCATCTAATTTTTTGCAGCTTTATACATATGGCGTTTCAAAACATTGTGTACAAGTTAACAGCACAAATGCAGAATCTTTCCAGTTTCTCATCAAAGACTTCTTCAGTAAGGAGTATTTATTAGCTGGAAATGGGATACAACTTGCTGATGGAGGATGGCTAATACCTACAGATGAGGGAAAAGCTGGAAAAAAGGAGTTTTACAGGTACTCTTACTTATGTACTTGAGGCAAGTGTGCTATTTATTAGTTAGTGATGCTTTACACCCTAGAATAAATAAAACACTGACTACATTTTCACTTTGCAGTTTTAGTACATCTCTGTTACTGCAAATAAAGATATTGCAGGGTTGTAAATTTACTGTGTAGATTAATGTTAGTGATCTTCACTTTTTTTAAAGAAAATATACAAAGTCAATTTAGAAAATTTCTGGGGATTCTTCAACAGTGTAAATAGTCTAGAAAAATATTACTGTTTTCTGTTAATTCAGCACTAACATTTTGTTTAGTTACCATTAATAGGTTTTGTTTTGTTTTAATTTCAAGTGGAAAAGGATTTATTTCTGTTGAGCTGTAGAGTTTGTTGATGGAAATGAACATTGATTGGGGAGGTGCTTAGGGCTCCTTTGGGCTGAAAATGTGTTTTTTCTAAATAATTTTTTTAAAGCTGACATATCGTTTGAAGGCAGTGATGACTTCAGTAGTGAAACTCACCGATTCATTCATGTTTTCCTTTATATAAGAAGAAAATAAAACCACAAACAACTCTTGATCTCTATTGCTCTTGCACTCTTCCTGCTTGCTCCTTCAGTCCCTCCTTTTGCAGGTCATATAAGATGTTAGAAAAATGTGTTGAGTACATCTCTCCTAAATGCTTTCGTAAAAACTATAGTTTGTACATTAGAACTTCATGAAAACGACCAGTATACAGTTGTTTCAGGAAAACTTCAGAAAATACTTAACCATTATTTTCTGATTTCCTCTAAATTCAAGATGCTCTTTTTTTCAAGTCAGTGTCATTCTGGGTACGTGTTCACACAAACACTCAAGGCACAGGCCAGTGTTTGAGTAGTATTTGTAGTCAAGCGTGTGTTGCCAACCTACACCGCCTACACTGTATCAGAATTCAAGGGATTCGCAACATCTACTTCCCAGTACCAAAGTTTAACAGATAAGTCTGTTCCAGGCTCAAGGACTGCTTTTGTTTGGAAGTTTGAATTGGTGAAGTTGGTGCCAGTGATCCAGTATGTGAAAATTGACTAGTTACAAGATCTGTACTTCCACACTGTGATCTATACTTCCTTATTTAAAAAAAAAAAAAGCTTTCTGCTGTTGCAGAGCAAGTGTCAATAATAGCTTCTCCCATGTGACTTCGCAAAACAGTTTTGATGCCAAAGTCATTGCCATGACTATAGGAAATGTTTGTGGTGTTAACACTATTTGGGAGAACTGGAAATGTTCTATGTCCTTAGGCAACAGCTACTTAGTGAAGATCAGTCAAGTACTGGTGTTCACAGAATCATAGAACACTTTAAATTGGAAAGGACTGTTGGCAGTTATCCAATCCAAGTCTCTTTTCAGCACAGCTTGAATTAGATTAATTACTCAGGACTTGTCTAGCTGAGTCCTGAGCACCTCCAAGGGCAGAGATTCTACAACCTCTCTGGCCAGCCTGTACCAGTTGACCACTCATGCTTCTGAGAAGAATCTGTCCTTGTCTCCTCTGAATCCTCCAGTCAGGTAGTTGCAGACAAGTTTCTGCCTTCTCTTTTCAAACACCCCCAGCTCTCTTAGCTTGTTTGTGATGTGCTTAGCCCCTGAGAGCACTGGGAGATCACCTTGGTGGCCTTCTGCAGGGTTCACTCCAGTATATCAGCGTCCTTGCCCTGGTGAATCCAAATCTGGAGAGAAACTTCAGGTGCAGTCTCTTATGTGCTGAGGAGAGGTGAAAGATCACCACCTTTCTGCCTTTGCTCATAACATAGCCCAGGATGTTTTTGTGCTGCTTTGTTGCAAGGGCACATTGCTGCCTCATGGTTGTCTTGCTGTCCACGAGGACTTTGGGTTGTTGTTCCATCGCAGGTGCAAGACTTAGCTTTCATGAGATTGCTGCCAATTTGTTTTTCTAGCCTGTCCAGGTCCCTTTAAATAGCAACCCTGTCCCGCAGTTTATGAACCACTTTCCCAAATTTGGTGTCATCTTTAAACTTGTTGTGTGGTTTTTTTTGTTGTTGGATTGTTTTTTTTTTTTTTTTTTTCCCAAATACCAAATCCTCCCACAGTTCCATTTTGGACCCTATGGCACCAGTTATAGGCATAAGCATTTATGTTGTCACTCAGAGGCAGAGTGCATAAAACTTGTCCTAACTTGTTACTTGTCTGTTTCCTCTCCATTTGGCAAGTATTTTGCTATTAGCAATACCACCCCTGATGTTGCATTTTCCTCTGGTTGAACATTTTGGGGATATACCTTGCTAGATATAGGTGCTTTGTAGGAACATTCTGGCAGATGCATAAAAGACTGCCTGGGATGTTCATCCATGTGCAGTTACGGTGCAGGATGTCTTGCCCGCACATCAGTGATCTGGAGTTGTGTGCATTTTAGAAAGCATATTGGTTACTTTTCTCACATGTAATTGCTATTTCTAGGCTGACAAGCAAAGCCACCACACAAATTAATAGGAAACACAAGGTTTTAGGTTGATTTTGGCAAGAAGCAGTAGATCTCTAGGAACAAAGCATCCAACTCTGGATCAGTGTATTTGCAGTGTGCTGCTTAGGCTTGTTGGAAGTAGTCTTGATTAATTCCACACAATTTTCCTGTGAATGGGAAAGGTGTTACAGTATTTACATAAAATACCTTATGACTAGATGTGCCAAATGTTGCGCTTTTTAAGCGGTTGAACCTTGTTCCAGAGGCAGCTTGTCTTAATATTAATTTTCAGATGTACTCCTGATTCTGTGGTCAGGCCATCAGATATATAGCTTTCCCCACATTCATTTTTCAGAAACAGAAGAGAGAAACCACCAGCATACATTCTGGGTTATTCTATATCCCAGTATAACCACGGTGGTTTTGGTGTCAGAATCTGCTCTTGGTGGCAGTGTTGATCTGGCCTGAATACCAACTAGTCTCTCCAGCAATTTGTAGTGTTTATTCCCCAAGAGGTTGCCTTCAATTCCTGTATCTTTTCTGGGTTTATTTTATGTTAAAGCATATAGTTGAGAATAAATACTTTTTTTTTTTTAGTCTTTAAAGTATATTAACTGAATCTCAATCAACTAGAATATGTCTTCATTTAGTCATCTGTGTTTAGGATCTTAATCTTGAACTGAATTCTGTTTTTAACTCCTGAATTGCAATATCCTTCAGAAAAGATCACAGAGTATCTCCTAAAGTTTGAGATTAAAGCAATCTCTTCTATTGAGCTAATAATTAATTTGATGGTCATACCTGCTTCTTTTCTTCCTATATATGATTTTTTTGGCTTTTAAATTGTTTCTTTTGTTCACTCAACTGCAATACCGTTCCTTAAAACCTTCATGAGACTTTCTGACAAGTTGGAAATTGACTTTTTGATAAGGCTTATCTTGTGTTCTAATCATTCTAATGGCTTAGCTATTTCAATCTCTGGTCTAATTCTATCCCTTCCTCCTGAAAGAAAATAGCCTTCCTAGTGACTGTGAGAGCTAGAAAAAGTAGATGTTTCCAATTCAGCTTATGTGGGTCATGACGATACAACTTAGACTCTGGAGTGAAAATCCATTTGAGCAGTTACTCAATGGAGAGAAGAAAGTTCTTCAGCAGCAACTGGAAGTTCTTTGAAATGTGTTGTCTACATGCAGGCTTATAAAAAAAAAAAAAAAAAAAAAAAAAAAAAAAAAAAAAAACCCATCAAAACACCCAAACTGCAACTCTAGAAACTGTGTAGTAGAGGGGGATGGATTGTAACGTAATCATCCAGGGGAAATGTAATGAACTCATCAAGGGGAAATTCCAAAGCTGGAAGAGAATAGAGCTCATCTCTTCCCTCTGTGCTCTGTGCATAACTGCTTGAAGCAGACAGGGCATGCCCCTGGAGCTGCTGCTTCCAGGGGTCTAAAGTTTCCATTTCAAGAACACATGTATGTATGCAGACGCATGCTGCCAGGGCATATTAGGACAAAACTTCAATATTCAGACAATAACCAGATCAGGTTATGGAATGTAACCTTCTTGTTTTCACTGTAATAAATATTCCTTTGTTGATATTGCCTATGTACAATGAATACAATGCTAGGGGAAAATAGGCAAGTAAAAACTTACAGTGCATTTCAGGTTCATTTATTAACAATTTATCTACAGAGCCCTCTGTGACACTCCTGGTGTGGATCCCAAGCTAATAACAGAGACCTGGGTTTACAATCACTATAGGTGGATTGTATGGAAACTAGCAGCCATGGAAGTATCTTTTCCACATGAATTTGCCAACAGATGTTTGACACCAGAAACAGTGCTGTTGCAGTTGAAATATAGGTATGTGTATAGCAATGTATTTGGAGCTGCAGTTTGTGATACTGTGTGCATTCTCATTCATGATATTACAGAATAAGCACCTCTATCTTACATTTGCTGTTTACCAGAATACTTATATTGTTAAACCTATCTGTATTGATATTAAAAATGTAATACATGTTATTTGCAAAAATTTAGATAACATTTGTTTTGTTACAGTGGTACTTAGTCACATAGATTGTTTTTCCTTAAAAGCACTTGTAGCAAACTATTGCTTAATCAATGGGATAGATTTAACAAAGCATCGTGAACTCTTTTTTTGTAGGTATGATTTGGAAGTTGATAAAAGTAAACGATCAGCAATCAAAAAAATAACAGAAAGAGATGATGCAGCAGGTAAAACGCTTGTACTGTGCGTTTCGAAAATCATATCACTAAACACTGTTGCATCTCCTACCAGTAGCAATAAGAATGTGGAAAGTAAAAAAGCAGCAGCCATAATTGAAGTTACTGATGGCTGGTATGGGATTAGAGCTCTTCTGGATCCACCTCTCAAAGCTTTCTTACATAGAGGAAGGCTGACTGTTGGTCAGAAGATCATAGTGCATGGAGCAGAACTTGTTGGCCCTCAGAATGGATGTACACCACTGGAAGCCCCAGATTCTCTTATGTTAAAGGTAAAACAAAATATTAGTTCAGCTTGACTGGATGTGACTGGGTGATGTGATAGATGCTATTTATTTGAGCCATGTTTTGTAAATTGAAAAGTTTTCCCTCGGCTTTGTAAAGAGACAACATTTTCTTGAAGTTTAATAACCATAGAATCATAGAATGGTTACAGTTGGAAGGGACCTTAAAGATCATTGAGTTCCAACCCCCCTGACATGGGCAGGGACACCTCCCACTAGTGCAGGTTGCTCAAAGCCCCATCCAGCCTGGCCTTCAACACTCCCAGGGATGGGGCACCCACAACTTCTCTGGGCAACACATTCCAGTGCCTCACCACCCTCACAGGAAAGAATTTCTTCCTAATATCCAATCTAAATCTCCCCTCTTCCAGTTTAAAACCATTACCCCTTGTCTTATCACTCCACTTCCTGACAAAGAGTCCCATTCCTGCTCTCCTGTAGGCTCCCTTCAGATACTGGAAGGCTGCTATAAGGTCTCCCCGCAGCCTTCTCTTCTCCAGGCTGAACAGTCCCAGCTCTCTCAGCCTGTCCTCACAGGAGAGATGCTCCATCCCTCCTAATCATCTTCGTGGTCCACTGGACCCATTCCAACAGTTCTATGTCCTTTCTAAGTTCAGGACTCCAGAGCTGGACATGGTACTCCAGGTGGGGTCTCATGAGTGCAGAGTAGAGGGGGAGAATAACCTCCTGTGACCTGCTGGTCACGCTCCTTTTGATGCAGCCCAGGATGTGGTTGGCTTTCTGGGCTGCCAGTGCATACTGTCAGCTCATGTACATGACCCAAGGCAGCTGACATCATTCAACAGGTTTGGAAAAGAAGCTTACAATACGCAATTCTGCCAAGTTTTGCTCCATGTTTTGACACTTAGAGTTCTTTATTTGGTTAAGCACCAAGTTATTGTCCACAGATAATACAAAAGTTGGAGGAAGAATGGAGGGAAAAAACAGGTCATCAGAGGGTGGACTTGGGAAGGAGGGTCCTGACTTGTTTGAGGATGATTAAAGTGATGGGTGAAGTTTCAGCATAAGAATTTTGCTCCTCTGGTAGAAGCAATGCCTTATCTCATAGACGCTCCTTTCCTAGAGAATTTTAACTCCTCAAGTGTTCCTGTTTAAAATACATTCTTCAATATGAAGAGAAACCTTGAAATTAAAATATAATATGTTCAGGTGCAAAAACATGATATTCTTAGTGAGGTCAGTATGAAAATAGTCCTACCTCTAGATGTAATAAGTTGGATATATTTTTAACCTACTAGTAACTGTTTATCATTCAATATTTAACTTGTTCAGATTTCAGCAAACAGCGCTCGGTGTGCACGATGGAATGCAAAACTAGGATTTCATCGGGATCCCAGACCTTTCACTTTGCCTTTGTCATCGCTTTATGGCGAGGGTGGTGCAGTGGGGTGTATTGATGTAGTTATTCAAAGAACTTACCCTATTCAGGTACAGTATAAGTATTTTATGAATCTAACAGGCTCTATGAGATCTGAATTATATCAATTAATTGCTATATCATTCCTAAAATCAGACATAATATAGAGAGCTGAAAAATTTAGGAAAACGTACCATTATGTGTAAAATGAGCAGGAGTGGTTCTTGCAGCTTGCATGTATTTAATATTTCAGGACTGCAGTATCCTGCTGTAAGAAGAATTTCAGTTTGAGCTCAGTATCTTCTGGTTGGCTTTGCTTTCAGCTTCAGAAAGTCAGAAATAATTGACTAATTATTCTCTAATTAGTTCTCTAATGTAAAAATCACAGCACTTTGTTTCAAAGGAGGAAAAAAAAACATTGACAGGTACAACTCCAAGTAGAAGTGAAACCCAGATTTTTGTCATTAACTTACATATCCCTGCAAAGAAGTTAAATATTAATAACCATTACTAATATTACTTTTTCTTACATCTGGTTTGGTATATTGTGTAAGATCTATTATTTAAAAATAGTACTGAGAAGACAATGTGATTATGGTGTGATCTTCTAAATACCACTTGATATCCAGACATTTAAAATGTGTCAGACTTCACTGTAGCTATTTTCTTTTATAACAATATAAACTACCAAAAAAATGCTATTTTTATTACTAATCAATCATCTTAACATTAGCCCTTTCACCAGGACATAACTTTCAGATTTTGTTAACTTTTTTCAGAATGTTGCACTTGGCGTCTACACATAGAGTGGGTTTTTTTCACTTTTTTATTTTCTGAAGTGTTACAGAACTGTTGGTCAGTGTAGGATGTTTTCTGCAAAGATAACAGCAATATTTGGTTTGGACCGTTATTTTTGTATTTGGATTGTTACTTTAATGGAAGAAACTGCTGCATTCACTATGCGAACTACCTGTTAGAACTAAGATTTATTTAGGGCCCAGAAAGGGGACTGTAATCTGTAACTGCATCACAGTACAGGGCTTCCAGGCTGGGGAGGAAAGCGGTGCTTTGTATCTTGCTGTATCAAAGGAATTAAATGTGCTGATGTAGATCATTATTTTTAAAAACCCCGAGACTCCTACTCAAGAAGAGCAAAATTATAAGAAGTCTTGGGCTGTCTTTCGCCTTTTACCACAAGAGTGAAGGAGTGTAAGAATCACAGTAATCCCAATTAAAGGTGTCAAACTGAGAATAGTGCAGGAAATGCATGGCATGTGGCCAACAAGGTGGGCAGAGCCTGTTTCAAGAATTCACTGCTTCATAGGGATCAGTCTTTCAACCCTCCCTCATCCTGCTCTCACTATGTTACCTTGCTACTTCTCTGTGCTAAACCTGGAGCTCACCTAATCCTGTTGCTTAGCTAATTCACTAACTAGAAGTAACTAACTAATAATAATTAAAAAAAAAATGTGACAAACTGCTGTCTGTTGAATTGAAAAAGTGATGTGGCCTGACAAGGTCAGATACGTGCTAGAGGCAGTGCAGGGGAGAAGGTGGGACTGTGCAGCAAAGAGGAAGGGAAGGGACTGTTTTCAGCAGGAATGACCTCTTTGGCTCCTGTCTCTTCAAGTTAGGCAAACCAGTTCTGGCAGGGTTGTGGACAAAACTGTCCACTGCTGTGGAACTGTTTCAGGCAGAAAAAGTTAAGGAAGGAACATCTGCAGAACAGCATCATAGTTCTTTTACCACATCTAATCTAGCATGTTAAAACTGACAGTACCGTTGATGTGGAAATAAAAATTGAGCAGAATGCTGTTCTGGTACATTTTTAAGCATTGAGTTTGATGGTATCTTAATGTAGCTACCAGTGGGATCCAGCTGTCTTCTAAATTACATCACTGATGCCTATTACTATAAACTATGGTTTCTTCAATTGTTAAATCCTGCAGTTTTGACTACTGATTCATTCTGTCTGTGTATCTTTAGGATGAATATTTATCAACCAATGCTGTGGGCTTTTGCCTTTTATCTATTATACTGAAAGAACTTTTGATCTACTGCCTGTCTATTTTTTAAAGCGTTTTTGCTTAACAGTGAGTATTAGAAGGAAGCTGAAGTTAAACATTTTTAAAAAGGCTGTTTTTTCTTTGAATCTTTTTATTTCAGTGGATGGAAAAGACGTCAGCTGGTTCATATGTGTTTCGTAACAGTAGAGCTGAAGAAAGGGAAGCTGCCAAGCATGCTGAGGATCAACAAAAGAAACTGGAAGCTCTGTTCGCAAAAATCCAAGCAGAATATGAAAAGCGTGAAGGTAAAGCTTTCTTTGTCTCAGAACGTGTGATAAGAACACAAAAACTTTTTTGGCAGTTACAAAAGAGTTTGAAGAAGTTGGCAAAACCTTCTCTGGTGATAGAGAAGCAGAGATAGGGTGTTGGGTTGTTTTCTTTGTTGTTTTTGTATTGTATTGGTTTAGGTGTTATACTTCCTGTGTATCAAGATCTTTCAGTACAAAATATTTACATGCTTATTTGCTTGGTTTTGCGGCTATCTAGGAAACTATTCCTGAATGCATTGTTAGCCAGGCTACTAAAAAATTGCCATTGAGCTGATGCTCAGGGAAGTGCTACAAAACTACAGAATTGTTAATTCCATTCTCTTCAAAGCCCTGACACTGTAATATTTTACCCGGAGGTAGGTGCCGCTTAGGATGTGTCTCAGTAGACCCAAACACCAAGACTGAGCATCTTTCCTCACAAACACTCTTGCATAATGATGTCGTCTTTCACATATAAAATATCTGAGTTGTACTCAATATAATGGCTTTTTCTTCAACAGAAAGAACTGGCAAAACACCGAGATCACGCATAGTCACAAGACAGCAAATCCGTAATTTGCAAGACGGTGCAGAACTTTATGAAGCAATTCAGAATGCTTCTGATCCTGGTTATATGGAGGTAACTGTAGATCCTACTGTGCTAATTTTGAAATGCTTGTGGGAATACTTTACAATTTAGTATTTCCTGCTAAAATAAACTACTACATTATTATTAGTTTTTGCTGGCTTTTGAGATTTTTCTACAGCATACTTATTGCTAAATAAAAGAAGACTAAAAATTTTGAAACTACCCTAATGAAGGCTTGTTGAAACAGGTTAATAGTATCTTGTATTGCAAAACAGAGTGTTACTTTCTCTTGATACAAAAATCAAAGATATAGCACAATTAATGTTAGTTGTAGCTTTATTGCTTTGCTTTGTCTTGCATATATGAAAACTAAATATGTCTCCTAAGTGTTGAGTTTCACATGCAGTTCACTGAAGCGTGTCAGTGATTATACTGTCATTGTTGTCACAACTTTTATTATATTGTCTTCACATCTTTTAAGTGCTTATGCGTTTGTTAATAAAGATGCAGGTGACTAGCCCCTGCCAGCTATTAAAAATTAAATGCACGCCTTACCTTTTTGCAAGTCAGGGTCCTTGACTGTCACAAAGCTATAAGATCTGTGACTTTATTGGATGTTACACTTGTCTGTGGTGCTACGTGTAAAGGCATGTGGATCTTGAAGGCTTGGTCAGAAGGATAATGCTCTTTCTGCATTTTGATGTATATCACTGTCAGCTCAAAGATAGTAGCCTGCAGAGAGGTGCAACTCTTCTTCTTATGGAATTATTTTCTAATATTTCTTGTGAAACAGGCAGGTACGCCTGTTACATTGAATATTCACCTTAGTTATGCACTCTTAAGCAGGCTTCTCACTAATTATCACATAAGAACAGTGTAATGTAATACTTAGACAATGGAGTACCAGTTGAGACAGCTGGGTTAACATACTTCAAGTCCTAGGAGTGTATCAGTTGAATAAGAAACTGCATATAACAGATGAACACTTAAGAAAGAGGCTAGCAAAAACATCCTGTTGAAATTTTTAAAATTAATTACAAAGGTACTGAATACTGAATACTTTTTTCTCTTGGTTACAGGGATATCTCAGTGAAGACCAATTAAAAGCTTTGAACGCATACAGACAGTTGATGAATGATAAAAAGCAAACTCAGATACAGGAAGAATTCAAGAGGGCTTTAGAGTCAGCAGAAAATGAAGAAAATGGTTGTTCTAAAAGAGATGTGTCTACTGTATGGAGATTATGTGTAGTAGACTACAGAAAACAAGAAAAACATAAAGGTTAGTACTTAAAAACTTACAAATAACTTACCAGAACGTGTTAACTGGCCAACATCACTGGTGTATTTGAAGAGTTTCCCAACAGTATTCTCTACTTTGCGTGTTAACGTTTCAGGTTTTATTTGGGTTTTGGTTTGGGGCTTTTAGGTGGGAGGAAGTGTTGTGGCTTTTAAACAAAATAAAGCCTTCAAACTCATGTTGCACAGCTAACAGACCTTAATCTCGTATTGTTAGGAGTGATACTGAGTATCTGGCGTCCACTGCTAGATATTTGTTCGTTGTTAAAGGAAGGCAGTCGGTTCAGAATCTACCATCTGTTAACATCACAGTCCAAAGGAAGATCAGACACAATTAACATACAATTAACAGCAACAAAGAAAACTCAGTATCTACAACTACCAGTAAGTCCTTCAATGGCATAAAGATGCATCATTAAAATGTATCACAGTGTAGATAAGTGTGTTGTAAAAACCTAAAAATGTTGTGTTTCCTCAGGTATCACAGGAGGTGCTGGCACAGATTTTCTTTCCAAGAAAGGCTCTAAAGTTCACCAGTTTGTCAGGTCCTTCTTTTCAGCCACCATGTGCTGAAGTTGATTTAGTTGGAGTTGTAGTTTCTGTTAGCAGAACAGGTATGTTGTGAGCCACGTTCATGTCTTTCCGTTGAGTAAGCGCTATTTTTTTTTTTTTTCATTTCAAAAGTCAAAATGACCTTGGTGTTGTACCTGCATCTCAGGCCTCTGAAAACCTGCTGATACAGCCTATCACCATGATATGCTGGAAGATAATCCTGTTTCCCTGAAGAAAAATTATTTGCTTATTAGCTCAAGAAGAATTTAGTAAGGAAGGATCCAAGCTCAAAAGAAGCTTTATTTTTTTTTCTATAAGTAGTGAAAATAAGCTCTCACATGCATGTTCTGCAGCTGCAGAAGTAGCATCGTGCATGTATGTGAGCTCCCTGTTCTGTGTACACTGTCATGGAATGAGTGGAACACAGGCACTGGAGCTCATGGGTTAGGGACAGGTGGATAATTTTCTGAATTAAGTGGAAAAGCAGCACGGGAGTATCATTTTTAAGCACTGGACACACAGACTTTTCCATAATCAATAGGGGGATAGTGTAAAATATAAATGCAGCATCAAACATATGCTATCAGACCCATGTGATTTTTTGTATAGCCACAAATTGCAGTAATCAANGCATATGTTTGATGCTGCATTTATATCAGACCCATGTGATTTTTTTGTATAGCCACAAATTGCAGTAATCAAGCTTTATTTAAAGATTTAAGGTTTAATTCAAACTTTGTATTGCTTTTAGGTTTCACTACTATGGTGTACTTATCTGATGAAAGCTATAATTTGGTGGCAGTAAAGATCTGGACAGATCTCAGACACTTTGCTATTGAAGATATAGTTGTCCGCTGTTCGTTCATTTCTGCAAGCAACCTCCAGTGGCAATCTGAATTCAGATCAGAAATTCCTGTGCTGTCGGCTGGAGATCTTGCTGTGTTCTCAGCCAGCCCAAAAGAAAACCATCTTCAAGAAAAGGTTAACGAACTGAAAAGTATGATAGAGGTAAAAATGTAGACTTATGGTTTAATGATTAATTTTTAGTTACTGCTGCATTGCATTCTTCACCAAAAAGTCAGTTGGTACTAGCAAATCTCTAAAATAAGTAATACACATAATGTTGAATTTGAGGGGATTTTGCCGCAGGTGGAGTAAGGTGCTTAATGCAGTTTACCTTGAGAAAATATCACCTATTGAATGTCTTCGGCTTTTTTAAATTCAACTGAAGCAACACTGTCTTCAGTATGTGCCATGGAACCTTCTCTGGTTAGCAAAAATATTGTATCTGTCAATGGGGAATCTGTTATGGACAGTTTGGGTCTAGCCTTTTAGTTGCCCCTAGTTGAAATGTACTGCTTTGCTCAGTTGAACATCTTTAGTATTGGATTGCTGGATTCATTCATTATTTCAGTTTTCTAGCTGTGCTAAACAGCATGTCTTGGTCATGCATTCTCACTTTTTGTTGAAAACCAAGTTTAAATACAAAAGGATATTTTTTTCTCTTTAACAATAAAACGAAGAGATGATATTTTTCTCATTGGAAAGTGCAGCAGTCTTCACAGGATCACAGAATGGTAGAGGTGATCTGTACATGGTGATCTCTGGAGATCACATAGTCCAAGCGCCCTGCCGAAGCAGGTCCACCTAGAGCAAGTTGCACAGGAACTTGTCCAAGCAGGTTTTGAACATCTCCAAAGACAGAGGCTCTGCCACCTCTCTGGGCAGGGGAAAGTTGTTGGTTGTTCTTCTAAATTGTTGGTTTGATATAAAATTAACTTCTAGTGGAGTTATAATGAGAAAGCAAAGTCATAAATACTTTGTGATCATCTCCTACTTGCATAGTTTGAAAAACAACTATTCTGCAGTGGATTCTGTTCTCCTTTACAGAACGTGGATTCCTTTTGCTCTAATGCAGAAAGTAAATTGATGAATTTGCTACAAAGAAATCGCTCGCTCACACCCATTTTACCTAAAAGATGTGTCTTGGAATGCCACTCTCCTTCCTGTAACACAGGCCTTTACACAGAGGATAAAAGCTTGGTAAGATTCTGGTATTTAATATCAGCTATATACTGACAGTACGGATACAAGTTTTACACTGAGAGCTGTGAACGGTGTCTGTTCTCAGTCCTCTCCATGAATTCCCCTAAGGGCAGCTTAGATTAGAGGCTTTCTCTGAGTAAGGGTTTAGGATTATTCTGCAGGAGGAAGTGAGAGACTAGTCTTCCTCCAAGCAGTACATGAAAACCTCCCCTCATAGCCTGTGTTTTGGCGGCAGCATGCTTTAAGTATTCTGAATTTTGTATAAATGCATCATCCTTCCCCTGTAGATGGTACAATGCTGCTTGGTCTCATTGTGAAGATTATCTGGCATGGATGTCACTGGAAGGAAAAATCCCGATCTGTAAATTTTTCTTTCCTGACATTCTGCAGTCCCTACCCTTGTTTAGAGAATTTACCTCCTTAGCTCTTTTTCCTAGATATTGTTCACTATTTCCAGGACTTTAAAGGGAAGAGGATAATTCCTAGGAAATATTTGCATTTTATAGGGAAAAAAAAAGGGGGGGGTTAAATAGTAATCAAGTTTCTCATAAAGGCTGCTGGTGGCAAGTTTTTCTTGATGTGGAGTCCTGAAGGCACTTAGAACAAAAATCTTTCCTACCACTAGTTGTGAGGAAGGTGGAAAAACCCTGATGTGAGATCAATTTCTTGGGAATAAATTTAAGTGTGTAAGGCATCCTTTTCCATTTCAGAGAGTGCAAATATTTCATTCTGAAGTTTTAGCTGATAGAGTGTAGTAAATATATTAACAAGTTAAAACAAGTGAGACATTAAAGGTATTCTCAAGTTAAACGTGTTTGAAGATTGTGTCTAGTGTCTACTGTTATCTTCAAGGTTTTTGGTCTATGTCTTATCCCTTTTTTTCTTAGATTTTTTTTTCCTCATTTGTCTCCTGTTTAACAGCCTCCTGAGAATATAACCAGTGTAGTAGAATAGTAACTCCTTTTTATAAGAGCTTTGATTTCTTACCATCTGGCACAAAAAAATTCCCATACGTTTCTCTTAGATCTCAGAAACAGAATGTAAATGTACTGTCTTAATGTATATGTAAACAGTAATCATTACGCATCAGTACTTGAAAGAATAGTATTAGTCACCATCAGAAAATATATCAAAATAAAGTTAAATTGGACATGGATGGTGACATAGCTTTTTTGTATCGAGTTTTTTTCCTGACGTTTTGTGGAAATAATTGAGGAAGCTGATATTCAATATACAACTTACATCTTTTTAACTAGATCTCTTCTAAAATTGAAATAAAGCATCCAAGCCCTTTGTCAGCTAGCACACCCAATATGAAACTCATCGCACGAGGGTCAGCAAAAACGCCTTCATCTGCTACAACTAATGAAGACCATCCCAAAAACAGCAAAAAGAGAAAAGCAATGGACTTCCTCAGTTGCATACCTGCCCCTCCACCACTGACACCGATCTGTTCAATCATTTCTCCATCGTTAAAAAAAGCATTTCAGCCTCCACGAAGTTTGGGTTTACAGTGTAGCAAGTCATCAACAGAAACAAATCGGAATATTGGTCGTGTCACCCCCTGTAGAAAATCGAGAGAAACTGTCCATCTTTGTGAGAATGATCTGGTTGCTGATGAAGAGCTTGCAATGATTAATACACAAGCACTCGTGAATAATTTACCAGAGGAAAAGAAGATTGATTATGTAAATGAAAACAGCAACACACAATAGCTACTAATTTCTCTGATCTTTCGCCCAAAAACAGTTCTAGGTCTACCAAGGAAGCACATAACTCATCAAAAGGCAGTTCTGAAGTAGCTGAGGCTCTTCTGAAAGACACAAAGGAACCTGGAGACTTGTTACCAGCCCACAGAACGCTACTGAGGCAAAACTGCCAAAAATTGTACTAAATGCACATGTACATACTGTATATATTTCAAATTCAAATTATTTTTACACTTTGTACATTAAATCCTGATTATATTTAATAAAAATGTATTACAAAAACAAGGACTCGTGAAATGACATTTCATCTGCAAATTATTTGGAATTCAGTAATTATACATTTCCTATAAAAACACATATCGTACAATGGCATCAGTGTGGCTGAAGCTTTGGTGACATTTTATAAGCCATTGCTTTGATTCTGATGTGCTCTTAAATTACAGCAGGATCTTTGTTTCAGTCTAAAGCAGTCAGTTTTGTTACCCTCTAGAATTAGAATAGTTGTTTGTCAGAAGTAGCAGAGGGCAAAATAAATAAACAATTCTCTATTGTTAGCAAACATTGACTCTGAAATATTGCTCTGTAACTCAATTCTACCACAGCTCTTGTACTTTTCCTTTCAAACTTACCCTGTTGTGCTAAAAGAGCTTTAGAGAACAGCTATTATTTGATCTGTAGCGAAATACCACATACAAGTATTAACGGTAATCCTTGGTCAGTGTTTGAGCTGCTCCTTAAAGAAGCACTTGAGGCCACAGCATCATGAAAGATAATTAGATCTTTCTTTGATTTCATCATGAGATCTTTCTGCTGGGAGTGAGTTAGTACTTGAATTCATTACTTTGTTCTCATTAATTTCAACAGATGAAGCATCTCAGAATTGGAGTTTCCCCACTGGAGAGAGAAGCAGCCCTGCTGGACTGGCTGCCAACTCCACGTTTCAGTTTGTTTGCTGGCAGGCTGCCCCTTGCCCCGCTGCTTCCCACCACACGTGAGTCAAAGGAGGGAGGATGTTTCAGAACTGAGACCACCAGCTCCCACTCGGCAGCCTTTCAGGGCTCCTGTGCTATTCCCCAGTGCTGAACTGGAGGTAGCTCCTGTCACCAACTGGACATTGCAGCAGGACAGGAGAATGGCAATTGGCCAAGACGAGCTTGCTGATAGTTCTGTAAATCTTTGTGCAATACTGCAGAGCCAGGTTCCCTAAGCCCTCTAGTTCAGTTATTTACAATGATGATATTGCTTCTTTAAACTCAGCTTGAGTAGAAAATACAATTTATCTTGTACATGCACTGTGTCCTGCAGGCAGCTTGGCTTTTGCCCAGGAAGAGCATATTTTGTTATACTGCTTCAATTTCTCTGCTAAATTGCTGGATGAATTATACCCATATTTCTTAATGTCCAGTGTGAGCTGCCTTCATTTCCTACTGTAAAATAACTCACTGCTGTTCTACAAGCAATGCTTAATAATACACACCTGCTTGAAAACGGACTCTGAGTTTTAAAAATGTTTGATGAGGTTTCTCGATGAGGACATAATCAGTGGAATTTAATAGTAAGGATAAAACTACCGCAGGATTGCTTTTCTAACTCAGCCATCAATCAGTGGCTTCTTGGCACTTAAGTGGTAGAAGGAGTTGATTTCCACCCTTGCAAAAACAGTTTTTCTTCTCCTTAAGTTGTTATTTTTTATTTCTGAATTAGTTTGGGTATTTGGTAGCCTTGTACTTCAGCTACTTAGAGCTGCTTCTGTAGCCTTGCTCCTACTTGGAAGTTAACATCAACATTAGGCTTGTGCTTGTTTCCTTTTAGGAGCCTGTGTGTACAGACTTGCCTGGGGATCAGTGGAACAGCGATGTCATGGCAAGATAAAGGCCTTAGTTTGGTGCGTTAAGGTGTTCTGCCTCCAAGCTGGAGAAGGTGTTTTGGCTGTGACAGAGCTGAGGTAAGACCGGTGTGAATCCAGACAGCAGAGGTATAGACAGGGAACAGCATTAAATCTTGCTGCAATCTGTCAGAGCTACCTTTTCCACTCTTTATTTCACCTCTCTCAAAGCCAACAGTAATGCTCGAGGCAAGGAAGGCACAAAAAGGTTATACAGCCAGGTATAAAACATTGAAATGGCAAGAAATAACAAGTGTGTGGAGAAGAAGTTGGCCACGTGGCCTGCAAGAAAGAACTTAGAAAGGTGTATTGTCCTCTATTAGTGACAGAACACAATGCAGGAAGAAACCCAGTAAATTTCACCATAAGCCTGGACGGATTTTTGTGGAGGAGGAGGGATGAGATGGAGTACAGTCTGTACCAGGGACGGTGCTCTTAGATCAGTCACGTAGAGCTGTGAGATCATAGTCCAGACACATTTAAAGATTTGTAAGAAATACAAGTAATTTAGACATGTAGAAAAATACAAGAGTGAAAAAACAATTTAGAAAAAAATATGTACAACTAGCGACTTTTGTACCCTGATAATTAAAATCCACTGAGGAATCCACCTCGTCAGTTAAACGATGTGTTTGTACGTGCCACATGAGGTCTTCTGTTGGAGAAGACTGGGGGGGAGCTGAAATGGGCACCCATCCCATAAGCTGCATTTGGTCCTCTGGAGCTTCTCTCATCCCTGCTTGGTTTTTCAGAGTGAAGAACACTGCGGAAGGTAACATTGTGCTCGTATTGTTCTTTCATCCGCTGTATCTTTTCTCGAGGGACACGATGAGTATTTCTTCTGTAGAGTCAACATTAACAGACAATCCAAGTTTAGCTGCCTATGTATTAGAGGTTATCTTAAACTTGCTACGGTTCCTGATACATGCAGGATAACAACTTGTCCCCACTGATCTATTTCTAGCCCCCTTTTTTCCAATTTTTTCTTCACTCCCACCTACTTCTCAAAAATATTTTTGTGGCTGCTGAAGAATGTGATGCAAGTATTTTTGTGGGCAGCCAGGACATAAGTTGGACAAACACTTTGAAATGTAGGCCAGGTGAGAAGGAGCTCCATAGGAAGATATGGGTATTATTTTATATGGGTTTTAGTGCTCGCAGCTTGTTAGCCTCAGGGTGAGCTCTTATAAACCTGAAGAAATGCAGACAAGGGCCGCAGGTAGCCCAGCCACTGACTCTTTATCAACAAGAACAGAGGGCAAAAACCTGTCTGAGCGCAAGTTGGGAAAAATCATACCCAGTGTCACTCACGCTGTAGGGCAGATTTGTAACTGCTGGCAAGGCTGAGAAGGAGGGGAACAGGACACTCAAACATGGCAGGGATTTCCAGATAGACCAGAACAGGCTCCAGTCTCTCAACGCACCCATGGGAATTGTTTTTCCAGAGACCACCAGAGATTTCTGCTTGTCTGTAACTTCACAAAATCTGAATACCTTTTCCTTTTGTTATTTAGTTCTATTAGACATGATTCATCATCTAGAATCTAAGTTTGTCCTTCACCTGTGTTTTCAAAGCCTTGTGGTGTGCAAATCCTGCATCGCTCAACATGGTTTTTACCCTGCAGTAATTAAGATGCTGTTGATGCAGCAGGTTGCCAGCTGCAGCATCTCACTTTTGAAGTGGGCATGAGGTCCTCCAGCAGCCAGCACAAACCTTATTGCCAGAAAAGACACACCAGGGCGAGAGCAACCTTCAGCTGCCTCTGAATCACTTGCCAAAGAGCTGCTCCAAACATGAGAGCCTTTGACTCAGCTTTACAGTGCTACTGTAAAAAGCCCACTTGTTTCAAATGCTTAATAAAACAAAACACTGAGAAAAATCTGCCTCTCCAGTGATACCCTGCTGGGCTCAGAGCTGGTGCTGATGAAGCAAGAGCTGACACTTGCAGTTGACCACTAAAGCTGCTGGTGTCCTCGCTTGCCTTCAGCCCCCAGCCAGTGCCTGCTGTGTCCTGGAGTCACCAGCGCCATAGTCCTTTGCCATTTGTCTCTGTCACAGGCCAACAGGAGCAGGGCTGATTTTTGATGGGAGTTCCTAGTTGGTACAAACCAAATGAATGGGAACAAAGTACCCATGTCCTGTTTTCTTGTGATAACGAATAATTTAGGACATGTTTGCATCTAGATCTCGTAGACGGGTGTGCACTTGCCACTGTAACACAGTTTACAGCTGGTTGGTTAAAGGCTAGAAAATTGGCTTGTGCAGACATAAGAATTTTTTAGCGATATAACAATTAACCCCACATTCACAAGCCAAACTAACACTTAGAGCCTCTCTATCCTACCACATAATGCAGAGCTGATGCATTCATTTTATCTCTTTTGCGTGGGCATGTTAAGATATTTAGAAAGCTCCTCTAAACCCCCATTTCTTGACCATGCTTAATGTAGCAGCCCACCATCGCAGGACAGTATTTGCTAGTGTTAGCTTTTTTAAGAACTGATGTCTAAATATTGTCTGTAGTGCTTAGACGTGACTTAGGGCAACGAAGCTGGTGAAGGGCCCGGAGAATAAATTTTATGAAGAGCGATTGAAGGAGCTGGGACTGTTTATTTTGAGGAAGAGGGGGGCTGAAGGGAAACCTCATCATTCTCTACAACTACTTGAAAGGACATTGTAGAGAGCTTGGTGCTGGTCTCTTCTCACAGGTAGTTAGCGATAAAACAAAAAGGAATGGCTTCAAGCTGCAACAGAGTAGGTTTAGACTGGACATTAAGAAAAAATTCTTCACAGAAAGCGTGGTCAGACACTGAAGTAGGCTGCCCGGGGAGGTGGTTGGGTCACCATCCCTGAATGTGTTTAAGAATCATTTAGATGTGGGATATGGTGTAGGGGAGAACATTGTAGAGTGGGGTTGATGGTTGGACTCGATGATCCCAAGGGTCTTTTCTGAGCTGAATGATTCTATGACATGTTTTGTGCCCAAATAGAGAAAGCGCTGCTCAAAATACAGAGTGAAAATCCAGGTTCCTGCCCCAAGAAGCTTGCAGGGAAAATACATACTTCAGGGGGAAATTGTTTTTTCTACTGCCTGACTTACCTCATGGCAGTCAGGCTCTTTCAGGGCTGAATTCACTGCAGACCACATACTGAGTAACAGAAATTTTCTATGACAATCCTTCTGTTGTCATTTACTAGCCTACTTGTGTACCTGAAGGGGAAGAGTGCTGACCTTTCTCAAAGCACATCAATAAAATGAGCAGGTGTCTGCTATATCGAAGAGAAAAAGATGTACCTTGTCAGTTCTTGAACATTGAACTTCCAGGGTGTATCTGGTTCTTGGAATATAACTTCGTATCTGTTTTCACGTGCCTGAAGAAGGACAGAGAAGCTTTAGACATATGGCTGTGGAGCTCAGCAGTAACCAGTCTGCCAGACCTTCTGCAATTTTATCTGGCTAAGAGATAAATCACATATACCAGGGACCAGAAAGAGGAATACAGCCACCACGCCCATCAAGGTGCTAGTCTGAGTCCCAGCTAGTGCATTTCCTTCTGCATCAAAGGATTTGGGTCTCCCAGCAAAACCTGCCTCAGCATTTCCCGCAGTCCTTGTCCCCCATGGCAACAGCATCCTAGTGCTTGAACTCTCTGGAAGTCACAGATAGTTCAAGAGCCTCAGTTTGGCCACACCAACCTTTAGCTTCTGGGAGGCTGAGGTTAATATCTCACAGTCATGCTATTTCCAGCCACTGAGGCTGCAGACCTCCATTATTTTAAGGTGAAGCAATATATTTGTGTGTGTACGTGTATATTTAATATGTTTATTACTTGCTTTTGGGGGTTGATTTGGGGGGGAAAGGAGGCAGGACAATGGCAATCTATTAACCTTGTACATCTTGCCCAGCTCTTGGCTCTGCTGTCTTGCTGCCTAGTCACCCACAAGCAGTCCCAGCTGCTACCAGAGTGGCACATCCAGGCTTTCCAGCACCACCAGTCATGCCTCATCTGTGCTCCCATAGAATCAAATACTGAGACCCAGATTTCTTAACTGACAAGACCATAACCCAAGAATGGAACCATGAGTATGTTAGCAGACAGGCCACATTATGAAACTGTGATAAAACTATTGCTATCTCTGCCAGGGCTCCTGAAGGAAGACTTTTTATGGTGTATTTTTCACAAGTGATTAACTGAACTTGGAAGTCATATCTTGATAGATTTGTCATTAAATAGCTTGGGAACTGTTCAGCCTACGTCACTACTGGGGAAGGGGATGACACCCTGATTACCAAGAAGTAACAGGGCAAATTCAAAGACTGTTCATATTTTCAAGTAATTTTGCCTTCACTGAGTTAAACAGCTGATTAGATAAAACAGCTGCACTGGCACCTCTTCCCCTACCTTGCCACATTATCAATCCCTATCTATAATTACAGAACTAAAGGAAATTGGAAGTAATTCTTTTTAGACATGTTAAAAACCATTTCAGTCAGATCACCCCTTAAATGTCACAGCTGAGCATATATAAAAGCAATAAATCAGAGCTTTCCCTACCATCATCACATATGGCTTCATTTCCCAGGCGTGGATGTTGGTATTATCAATAATAACCGGGCTTTTCCCCTTCTTCATTGCTTTGCGTGCTGTAACGTAACACATTGAGTAAAGCTAAAATGGATCCAATAACAGACTGAGCCAGGTCTTACTAGCTCTGGAGGGTCCGCTCTTTGCCCACTGCGAGCACGCTTGGGTCCCCACCAGCCTTGGATTGCAGCTACCACCCAAAGACAAGTAGAGGTCAGTGTCCAGCAGGAGGCCACGCAGCCCCTGGCTGGAGTCAGTGGCAAGAGCTGAAGCTCTTGTAGAATATAGTGGTACCACGGCACTAGGTATTTCAACAGCTAAAAATGATTGTTATTTGTAAAAGAGCCTTGTTATATGATCTCAAAGTATGTTTGCCGTAGCTAGAAATGAGCTCAGAGTACAGCCCAAAAAGCATATTGCATTTTTCTCCCTGAGGTAGAGACCTGGCTTGTTTCGGTCTCAAACTCCTAATTAGGTTTGCAAGCTTTCCTCCTGGCTGTCACTGGTTCCCCCCTGTAATACCCCCTCCCAAGTCAGGACAGGTAGCTGAAGGGTGGGGAGCGCACAGCTGCTCAGAAGCAGCTGCTGGGCTGGGACTTGCATGCCACCTGCTGTCACCAAGCTTCAGCACTGCTACCCAACAGTCCCCGCTCTGCTTCCTAAAATAACCTCTATCAATCACCAACACGTTTGCAAATTTCTCTCTTATAAGTGGGAAGACATGAAGCCAAAAGTCATTTTAAACAGTACCCCAGGAATACATGACAACACTTTGAGCTGTGTATATTTTGGGGGCTAAGTTTAAAGGCAGACTGAGACGCTCAACGCTTCTGCAAAACCTCTGCATCGCTTGCAGTCACCTCGCTTTTGGTTCCATTTGTGTGCATCCTCTAGGCAGTCGGGATCAAACACGTACACACCGTTTTCAATAAAGAAGTCATCGGTACTAAGAATTACAGCGCTGGGATAGTCACGTTTGAGTTGTCTGGGGAAAAGGGAAAGAAAAAGGAGCATTAACATATGCTAACGCATGTCTTTAATTAATAGAAACCATGGAATCAAGAACTAGGAATGATCTGCAAATAGGTACAGTGCTTCATTTGAAAAGAGTGATGCAATCTGGAGCTGGACACGTGGGAGGAAAGGAGCGGAGCTTAAAGGCACAGCCTGGATTTCTCCAGCCCAGCAGAGGAATCTACAATTGACTGCCAACTCAGGGTTTTAATCATATTAATATGGTTGTTTTTTCCTTCTGAGCTACCTGAGAAGGTTTGACTCTAAATATTAAAAGAAAACACCCTAATTTGCTAATCCCATGGCACCTGGTCTCAAAAGATGAGCTGATTGTGGGAGTTTTGCTACAGAGAGATTTCTGAAGATAAGCAGGAGGAATGAGGATTTCTCTTTTAGTAAAGATGCTCTATATTATTATCAGTTTGTCTTGAGTTTTGTTTGGGTTGGGGTTTTTTTTGGTGGTTTTGTTTTTTGGTGGTTTTTTTTGGCTACAAAGCATACATTTTTTTTTTTTTAATTTGCAAACAAATATTGCAGTGATTGGTCAACATTTCTTACTATTTATTGCAATGTTACAGTTCTTTCTGCTTTTCACTTGTCCCTGTTTTACTTAATCTTCGTCTTGTAGATTTGAATAATTTTTATTTTCAGCTTTTATACATGTTTTATAAACAAATCTGAATTGCTTAGATTGGCAGACCCATAAACCTGGTCCCCTGTGGCCAATGGCACAAGGGCACCCCCCCCTCCTCTGCTGTGTCCCACAGTGATGCTCATTCAGACCCGGGATGCACAGCAGGAGGGTGGACACGTGTCATGCCATACATTGAGCAGCTGCCTCCCAGATGCTGAAATGCTCCTTATGTGGTGGCTTAAATATGAACCGTCCTTAGAGAGAATGAAAAAAAAAAGATCTTCATGCAAAATTCCATTCCCATTTCATAGAATCACAGAATGGTTTGGGTTGGAAGGAACCTCTTTGCACCTGGCTCCAAGCCCCCTACCATGGGCAGGGACATCTCCCACTAGCTTTCACAGAATCACAGAATGACATGGGGTTGGAAGGGACCTCTGGAGATCATCTAGTCCAAGCCCCCTGACAAAGCAGGTCCACCTAGAGCTGGCTCCACAGGAACTGGTCCAGGCAGGTTTTGAATGTCTCCAGAGCCAGTGATTCCACCATCTCTCTGGGCAGCCTGTTCCAGGGCTCTGCCAACCTCAAAGGGAAGAAGTTCCTCCTCATGTTTAGATGGAGCTTCTTATGTACAAGTTTGTGCCTCTTACCACTCAAAAAAGACTGACCCTTTCCTCTTGACACCCATCCATTAAGTATTTATAGGTGTTGATCAGATCCCCCCTGTGTCTTCTCTTCTCCAGACTGAAAAGACCCAAGTCCCTCAGCCTTTCCTTGTGAGAGAGATGCTCCAGGCTCCTCATCATCTTTGAGGGCCTCTGCCGTACCCTCTCCAGCAGATTCCAGTCCTTCCTGAACTGGGGAGCCCAGAACTGGATGCAGTGCTCCAGATGGGGCTTCACCAGGGCAGAGTAGAGGGTCAGGATAACCTCCCTCCACCTGCTGGTCACACTTTTCTTGATGCACCCCAGAATGCCTTTGGCCTTCTTAGCCACAAGGGCACCAGGACTCCCAGGTCTTTTTCCCCAGAGCTGCTCTCCAGCAGGTCAGTCCCCAACCTGTA
>VZRU01008482.1:54290-72391 GCA_013398155.1 Pedionomus torquatus
GGGGGCGCCTGGGGAAGAGGTGGGGAGCTGGGGCAGCCGCTCCGGAGCCCGGCCCCGGTCCCGGGGAGGCGGTGGGACGCGGAGGTCCCTCCCCCGGGAGCCGTTGCGGTGCGGACGGACGGGGGAGCGGGGGGAAAACTGGCGTCCCCCAGGGGAGGGTGGGTTTGGGATCGTAAGTGTCCGAAGATTCTTCTTCTCCTGCGAAAACGAAAGTTGCCTTAAAGAGAAATAAACGGGAGAGAAGAAAGGGCCTTTGCGGCTCATGAGGCAAAACCGTCCAGTTAGGGCAGCCGGGAAGGCTCCCGCCCGGAACGCTAGCCCAAGGTACCATCTTCAGCTATTTAAAATCAAGATGAACCTCCAAAGACGGGAGAAGATAACGCCGGCGCTGAAAACGTTCCGTCCCAGGTGCTGCCCATATGTACCGTGAACTACAGGGCGCCCCAGAAACGGAATCGGCAAACCCCCTCAGAGGAGGAAAACCATCTAGTACCCCAGACACAGACTCACCTTTTTTGGTGGTTTTGGTTTGGTTTGGGTTTTTTTTCGACAGTTACGGATCTACTGCAGTCAATCCCCACCCCAATTTGCCTCTCCCCCAGAAAAGAAGCAGTTAAGGATTCCAAGCAGATATACTAAATAACCGCCTTGCGCTGCACCAATGAGCCTGGGCATCACACTCCCTACATCAACTTCGCTTTTTTTCAAACACATGATCACATGAGAAACTCTAGCGAGTTCCTATGGGAAGTTCAACAAGATTTACGTCCCCTGCATAAACCCTGGCTTTACTTTAGTTTGATTGCCTCACAAGCCAAAGAAAGAAATTATAGTTTCCAATTAACCCCAAAATAGCTGGTGTGATACCGTGCTCTCCCCACCTCAGGGCCATACGCAATATCAACCCCAGCTGAATTAGAAGGCATCCTCGGGTACGTCACAGGGTGATACCATCCTTGAATTTCACCACTGAAGCTTTAGGTTTAAGAGTCTGTTAAGAGGGCTGAAGAGAATGTTCATGTACCAGGAGAAAGCTGAGCTCCCTGGGATGTGGCGCATTAACGCCAACTGAATGGGGCAAGAGGAACAAAAAGCAGGAAAGAAGACCATACTATAAACTCTGAAATTCAGAGATAATGGGTGGAAGCTGGGGTTTAATTAAACTAAAACTGGCAACATGCTACTGAACGATGAATCACCTTTTCCCTGTACAAGAATACTGTGAGATTTTGAAAACTGCTTTTATTTTAACTATTCTAGAAGGTCAGTATTCAGTAACAGAAAATACAGGCATTTAGATTTCTCTCTCAATAAATAAAAGTAGGAAAAAACTATTAACCTTTGAGTGGCATTTGCTTGAAATCAAACTAACTTTTCAGTTGCCACCGGTACCTCAGGTAAGTCCAATGCTCACTTTCCTCCCTGGTCCATCACACCCCACCCCTTGCTTTCTGCTTCCCTTCTCCCATTCACGGTGGCTGAACCCACCAGCCTCGGCATCATGAACGGGGTCTATCCTCATGTGGTGGGGCAGCTCCCCCTCGCCCCCCTCCCTTGGCCAGACACTGACCTAGGGCAAGTCAGGGGTGGATTGTGAAAGGCAGTGGACATCAGTCACCTCCTGTCTGACTAGTACATCTGCACCTGAGTCGTGGTCCAAACAGGTGGATATCACAACTTGGGAGTCTAACAAGTTTTAGGCTTGCGCAGCTGGTGGAAAGCAGCAAAATATTTCATTGCCCCAGTTAGGCCAAAATGGAAAAGTACCTGACGAAAGTGAGGACCCTATAAATAGCCACTTCAGTTGAAGTTCTTTGAGCCCTTGTGGATTGCCACGGGCTGTGACCAGCACCACCCCCGAGGTGGGACACCCCTCAGGCATAAACCTCCTGAGGTTTAAAGACCATTTTCCCACAAAGGGCCAAGGCAAAGTTAAACTTCTTGAAACTCAATTATGGCCCATTAAGGAAAGCCGACGCACGGTGAGTATTTACTCTAAACTCAAGGAGTGTGAAATATTAACTTCAGGATTGCTGCTTCTTCCATCCACCTCTCTACCCATATGTTTGAATATACACATTTGCCTCTATAAGTGTGTGTGTCTATTTCATTGGGTCCAAATATTTCTCTCTGCGTGAAGAGTAGAAAAGGGTACCCATCAGCTCACTGGAGCTGCCCATTGCGAACGGACTCTGGTCTGAGCAGTTAAAGACTCAGGCGGTGTCTGTGTTTTCTTCAATGGTGTGTGCTTGTATGTTTTGTGTTTATACACACGTACATACATATTTTTTCATTTAGGATAGAATCATAGAATGGTTTGGGATGGAAGGGACCTTAGAGATCACCCAGTTCCAACCCCCCTGCCATGGGCAGGGACACCTCCCACTAGACCAGGCTGCTCAAAGCCCCATCCAGCCTGGCCTTAAACACTTCCAGGGATGGGGCAGCCACAGCTTCCCTGGGCAACCTGTTCCAGTGCCTCACCACCCTCACAGGAAATAATTTCTTCCTAATATCCAATCTAAATCTCCACTCTTTCAGCTTAAAACCATTACCCCTCATCCTATCACTGCACTTTCTGATAAGGAATCTCTCTCCATCTCTCCTGTAGGCCTTCTTCAGGTACTGGAAGGCTGCTACAAAGATGCCCTGTAAAATGTTAGTATGAAACTTCTCATTCTTAAATCTGTAATTAAGTCACTGCTTTAATTTTATATATATGTATATATTATAACATATATTCTACTGAATGACCTTGTTAATCCTTAAATTGGTTAATGATTAAGTATTGCTAAAATTCAACCTTTTGATCCATCTCATGTGGCAAGATTTGGGATCCTGACAGAAGTGAATCAAATACTACATCCTGAAGCTCACACCTCATGCTGACAAACAGTTTCTTTCTCCTTACTGGTCTCCACTCCCTGTCTCTTTATACCACCCTCAAGGATGTACTGAGAAGGTAAAAATCCCAAACGGCTTCATAAAGTGACTTTTTGCCACACACAAAGTTATCCCAATTTTGATTTTTATTGTGTGGACAGAGAGGTTGATACTGGGTAGCTGTGGGGGGAAGACAGCCAAAGATTCACACCAATAATCTACGGTGGTTACTTTCTTCCAGGTTATTCCTTACATTTAAAATCCTTGGTGGCCAACTGAAGTCCTTCTGTGGTGGAATCAAAATGAGAAGTTTCTGTAATAAAATAGAAGAGATTTTTCTGAAATATCACAACATCACAGACTGCAGAAAGATTTTAACAGTCACAAATCTGGCCCTCAGACTGAAAAGAGTTCACCTGTCTGATATTTTCAAAAGGCTTTTCCTTTCTCATACTGAGTTGATGGTTATTTCTTTAAAAAATAAAAATAAAACCAGAGAGGAAGCAGATGATGGAAAGCAAAGGCAAAATAAAAATGCAAAGAGAATGTTAAAGGAAGAGAAGAAAACTTGGATGTCAAAACTAGGGACAGTAAGGACCTAGCAATCTCAAGGCTGAAAAATAATAGGAAGAGCAACACAGCAGATTTTTACCCTCCATCCCCTCTCCACACAACGAATAGTCATTCAGCCAATCCTACTAAAGCACAGCTTCATCTTGTCTTATTAAGTTGCATAATTTTTCCTTTTACATTCACTCGGGATCTCACAGGCTTCCAAGCCGAGGAGGTTCACCTGAAGCATCAGCACAACCTGATGAGAGCTCTAGAAAGACCCTTCTGCACAGCTCTTATTCTCCCTGGTGATTGTGCTCCCTGCTTAAATAAATATTGGACCAAGTTCTCCCGGCAAGCACAGTGAAAGGCAGGTGAGGTTTTCTGGTCACAATCCTGTGCACTTTTTCTTGCTTCATTTTGTTGAAAATTAGTGGTGAAATGTCAAAGGATAGTGATTTTTATTATTTTTTTTTTTATTATCATTGTAGCAACTGGAAGCAGCTTAGCCACTGGACGATATTTTCCATGGTGATAGTGGAAGACTGCTTTAGTTTGCTTTGTATCTTTTAGATTATTTTTTTCATGTTAGCCAAAAGACAGTCCTGCCTGTCCCAGCTATTACGTTCCTGCTCCTTTGGCCATATCCGAAGCCACAGGAGTAGCACGGCCAGGGAAAGGAGGAGCGATAACCTGCCATCAGGAGATTTGCCTCCTCAAAACCTCGACCCTGGCCAGGCTGTTGTGGAGGAAGTCTTCCTGCCAGAAGTTACTGCAAAGTGACTGTTACTCTTCAAACCCAAACACGTCAGCTTTTATTTTGCAGCATTTCCACAGAAATGCTTAAAGTGATGTTGGGTTTTGTTGCCTCGTTCTACATTTGCAGATTGTCTGGTACTGGGGAGTCCTGATCTAAGGAGAACTTCTAGGACCTAAAATAATACTGTTTTCACTGATCTCAGCATTTTTTAATTCAGGAACTCTTGCTTAATCTCCAGAACAAACAGTGATGTGCTGCCAATGCTGCAACAAGGCGCTCTCACAAGAAATTGAGATTAACCCTGTGTTTTCACAGAAGAAAACCACGACTGTTCATTCTCCTGTTTGAATAAAAGCAGCCGTGCACACCACGAAGACAGAAGCATGATCCCCCGGGCTAATGGATTAAGCCTGGCCAGAGATCTGCATTACTCCTATCCTTTGCCTGACAGAGAGTTGATTGAAAACCCTAAGAGATGCCTTTTTACTTTTCACATACCTCTTAATTTTTTTAACATCCAAACGTCTGTATAAGCTGAAAAGCAGCCTTTCATCTGAAAGTGTGGTTGCATGGTATGTGGTCCCTACCAACTGTCACCAAAGCCAGGAGCCCTGCACGTCCTCCCCCTCCTGCCTGCAGCAGCACAGCCCCATCTGCTCCCCAGCCCCAGCTTCGGCCCTGAGCTGGACCGTACGCAGCTTATCTGAATGCACCAGCCCAGCAGAAAACTAACTTGTGGGGTCAGCGAGTTAAATGATAGCCTTCACGTCAGGCAGCGAGCACCACAGCTGGTGAGGGCAGCAGGGCTGGGAGGAAGGGCACTGCCTTTCAGCAGCAGCGAGTCATCACACCAGCTCAGCCAGAGCCAGCAGGCACGGATCCAGAGCAGCCTAAACCCACCCAAACGCTGGTTACTCACCCTCTCCTCCCAACAGCCATCAGGACTTTCCCTGACCCATTTCAGATGTTGAACTAGAGGGAAAAAAAACCCCACCAACCAACTTCCCTCCTCCTCCTCCCAATACAAAGTCCTAACCAGCTCAGCAGGCTGAAGTCACAGGCTTGGCTGAGCACTGGAGCTGCTGTAAGGAAGATAGAATGGGAACCGTGCAGCAACCAACCCTCACATGGCCTTCACCTGCAACAAGGGACCCCCAGCTTAAACACATGGTCGTGAAGGTCTGTGCCATGATCAAGTTCTTTGGCACAGAGCACACAACACCTTGTTTTTGCAGTTTTGGTTCTTTCTTTGTGCTTTTGTTTGTTTTTGGGTTTTTTTTTTTGTTTTTTTTTTTAAACCAAACGCTGGCTGGGAATCTTCCTTTGTGGCAAAGTATGCATAGCTTTAATTCTATATTCCCTAGAACTAACATAAACAAGTGCTGTAGAGTGGTAGACTGCAACGTCACAGAACAAACTGGGGGTTAACTATGAGAAAGGCCAAAAACCATTTCAGGAGAAGCACAGCAGACAGATAAAGCAGGTAAATTTAATAGAAAAAAAAAGTTTGCTGAAAGGTATGGACAATAAGGCAGAGCACTCTGCATATATCTTCCCTTTATTGAAGCACACAAAGAATAAATAAATCAGTTTCCAGGTTTATCACAATTCTCTTCAGAGAAGAGAACAGAGCTCTCCAAGTTTGTTTCTTTAGCATAAGAACATTTTAATCAATAAACCTGGATGTTTTGGGGCAGTAGCTTAGGTTACAAAGCTGCACTGAGACAGCCAGTCAGTATCACAGGTGAAAATCTTGCCTGTGGAGTGTTCACATTTGCAATATTCTAAATAGATAACTTACAAGAATTTGTAGCTGCTGTAGGGCTAAATATTTGCTGAAAATATTTTTTTTATTTGCTTACCAAATATTTTAGTATTTGATCATGTAAGAGTACAATACCACTACCAGATGTTCTTGATGTTATTAATAATCTGTGCTGACAGCACCTTGTGAGATCAACATGGTCTGCACCACAAAGCTCAGAGAGATTTCCCTCATCTTCCTACCTCAGTAGTTGGTACAGGCTAATCAGTAAATGACCTTCAAGTCATTTTGGTCATCAATGACCTAAAAATGCATACAGTTAAATCAAACCCCATTTAAGGGGCCTCAATTCCAACTCAAACTACTCAAATTTCTGTCATGAACCTCCCCTGTAAAAACTAAAAAGCCTTTTAAAATGTCAATTTCTGCTCTTGTAACTGTCTCCACACAGCGCATGTTTGCTCTTCCTCCAACCATCAGCTCCTGTGGAGACCAGGCACAGGACACAGGGTGACACGTACCCCTGGCCAGAACCCACATGGATGATATTCCAGCAGTCCTGTGATGTCTGGATGGGAATAACTTAAGCCCCAGGATATAGAATTTTTTTCTGGCTCAATTTGCCCATGAGCTAAGCTATTCTATTTCCATGTACCTCAGTTTGCTTGTTTTAAAGCTACAGATTAATCTATTTTCTACCTGGGAAAGAACAACTAATGGAAAATGGTGTAGAGAAGTTAAGCAAGCATTTTCCAGCTGGATCCAGAAGTCCTTCCTTCTTATCACAATCTGCCTAGCATATCTCTCATAAACAAGCTGGAAAAACTTTGCCAAGTTACCAAAGGGTTCAAAAATTCTCAAGACAAGGATGAACACGATAGCATGCTTTCTAATAGTCGGTAGCACACTTTGTCACAGCAAATGAAAAGGTTCATGAAAAATTAACACTTCAATATATGGACTCCTGTTGTGACCTCCTGCTGCTGGTTCTCTACTGAAAAGCAGAGCTGTCGCTTTTCCACAACTTGGTGAAACGCTATTTTATTGCTCATACAGTGCTTTTCCTAATTAGACCCTTAACAGAGTCAGCATTGCTCTCCATGCTGAAGAGATGAGCAGAATGGGACTGAGGTGACAACTCACAGATGGCCACAATAATCAAACTGGAAATAAACTCCAGCTCTTAGACATCCTAGACCACTGACTGCACTTTCACTTCACCTGATAGGTTTTAAATTTGGGAGAAAAATGGCTTTAATAACAAAATGCTGCCTTGTCTTCCCCCATTCATGCTTTAAAAACCCAACCCAGAACAAAGCAACGCTAACATGAAGGAAAAAAAAAAAAAATAAAAAATTCAAGTTTGGTGATACTAAATGCACCTTAAAAGTTATTAAACTCCCCCATGTTCTTTAGATGTTTGATGAAATACAATAAAAGAATTAAACACATTCAGAAGTGTGACTGATTTACCTTTTTCCTTCATGCAGAATTAAAGATGGTCAGTCATGACTGATGAAACACAGCATCCAGACAGGCAGTGCTAGTGCAGGTCATGATGTTCTCCTCTATCAACCCTTGAAACAGCTCCATTTCTGGAAGAGCTTCAAAAGAGTCTTGATCGTCTTGGTGACTTTTGTTTAGATCTTCAAGACTAATAAAATCATCTAAAAGTAAAGAAATGACAAACTGCAGCCAAAGACACCTGAAATTATCTCATGGTCTGTCATTTATAATATGTTAGGATAGAATATTTCTAGAACAAGCTTTTATTTCATCAGGACACTTCTATTTCAGACCTCAAATCCTAACAGCTTCCAGGGAACTACTATTATGTATTTTTCATCTTATATTATGGAACTTGTGAAATTATACTAAACTAAATGAAAATAAATGGAAAAAGACAACCAACAAGTTTATCCCATAACCTCCATGCTACAGGAGTTAACGCATGCAGAAGTCCAGAGTTTCCAATGGACTTTGATACCTCTTGTTGTTCAAGTGTGTGACTTATTATGCTGGCAATTTTTAGTGATCATTAAGTTTAATTAAGTTGAAGATGCTCAACCTTTCAGAGAAATAAAGTCTAAAGACAGACCTCCGAAGGCTAAATGTGCTCCTGATCTGGAACGGGTAAACTTGAGCTAAGTATTGGATTAATTCCATATGGGAAACTTTAAAAGGTAAGGAATTTCTGCACTTGCATCAGTGAACATAAAGTGATGATTCACAGCAACCGCAGCTGAGCCATACGATGTACAGAACCAACACAGGCACAAATTCATTTATCACATCCTCGTGCTTTTGCACAAAGAAGAGTATTACCACTCATTTGTGCTGAAAACCTTCAAGACACTTCACCATTAACTATTTTCTCTTCTGAACAAGCAGTATTTGACACAGTTTGTGTGTCACAATACACTTACCAGCCAAGGTGTTTCTGTTCTCCAATCCATTTGTTTTCTGCTTTTCCTAAAATAGATAATAATAGTCCAGAGAGAAGAAGAAGGTATGTGACAAGAGGTTTTGTTATTTTGGGAAAGAACAAGGTCCATGCTCTATTTTATAACCACTAAATTATCGTAATAATTTATAATTATTTCATTGTGTTTACAGAATTTTCCTAATTTCCACTACCAGACACTACAGTGCTTGTTAAGTTAAAACAAACCTTGACAAAGCAACAGTTAGAGTAGGAAAAAAAAAAAAAAAGCATAATTTGTAAATTAACACTTTCTAACTAGAAAAGGATAATTAATTGCTGTCAGTTACTCAGAATGACTTCTCTGCTGCAGCTCTTGGTAGAAGTAGCTGTGAAGAAGCTACAAGATAGTGGAGGATGAAATTCACTCAGATGACGGGAGAAAAACATAAGAAAAACAATTGGATAATGGTAGTTTGTATGTAATGAACATAGGCTGGATCAGGACACAAGTATCAAGAAAAAAAGAGTTGTTTTTTGTTTTGTTTTGTTTTAAAACTACTTCAACTATTTTGTATGCATTTCTGAAGCTGTTCATTCAAAACCTGAATCCTACCATGGCCACTAGCTGGTCCTGGAAAATTTCAGAATCATACATAAAACATCTATCTCCTTATTGTGGGTATGAAAAAAGAAACCAACAAAAAACCCCAAAAAGCCACAAAGCAAATTTGCTACCAAAGAACATCCTCTTGCTTATGAGCTAAAGAATTCCTCTTTACACCTGGGATATTGGAAAGTCTTCTGAAATCCCCTAAAATTCGTACCTCCACAGAGGTCTTCCACAGTAAATAGATCATCTTTGAAACTTTCCAGTCAAGAGGAACTATATAATCATCTGGCAACAAGGATTCTGCAGAAGAAAATATTTTTTTGCAGTTGAGTGTTCACATCTCTGAATAGCCAAAATATACCACTGAATTATAATTTTTGCACACATTAGATATATATATACACACACATATATGTATAAAAACTTAAAAAAAAAAAACAAAAAACAGCAGAAGAGTCAGAATTTAGGTTTTCTAGAATCTAAGGCCAGTGCAAATCAAGGGAAGGAGGGGGAAGGAGATCTGGCTTCGGTTTCTTTTTTTAGGCAAAGGCTTTCCTACCATAGTTTCATTTCCCCCAGAACTAGGCACAAACAAGAAAAACAGACATCTTTCAGCCTGATTAATCCAACTGAAGTAACAAGCCTTAAAGTGTTTAGTGAATTTGTACAAATTCCTATAATTACTTTCTAAAGCATTTTAACTCCAACACCATTTAAGAAGCTGAGAACAGAATCTTTGCAGGATGACAGTCTAAAATACATTCTATGCTTATATGAGCATCATACAAGCGAGGCAGTCAACTAAATCCTTCATTTATAAATAAGCAAAGACATTTATTTCCCAAAATCATTCCCTCCAAAACAATTCCAGTATAAATGCACTGCAATTGCCAGTGCTGTAAAATACTAAAGCTCAAAAGCGCACTCAAGTAAGCAGTTGCCTATTAATATATAACAGGCCACAAAAAAAGCACAAGACTTTTCAAAGTTGTAGGAAAATTATCGTCAAATGAGAACATGGCAAGGCTTTTGCAGACAGCAGGTGCAATTTTGATGGAAAAAAAAAACAACAAACAACCACCCAACAACAGCGATCACAAGCTGACAGGGATTCAGAGAGATAGCAGGATGGGTTTGTATTTCTTAAAGGTTATTTCCATAGGAAACTCATCTGAACACCAGAGAATTTTCTTTGCTGCTGACTCAGAGAAGAATGACATGTGGTTCACTAAGCTGTTGAGTGTTTCCGAATGTCTCTTTTTTTTCCTGGAAGAACCCTATTTTCAAGTCATGGCCAACTCCCTCTAAGGTAATGAAATTTAAGATAACAAAGACTCACCAAGTTGGGAAGAGAAAAGAGTTTTCTGTGTAATAGTTGGGGACACCAGCAGTACCTCTCTGCTCTGTTTCAGCTCTATATGGCAACTTCTTTGGTATGTGGTGCCAGATTTAGGTAAAGCAGCACTGCAGGCTCTCCGAGGACCAAGCTGAGCAATGCTGCTAGTGCTTTGCATCACTGTAGCATTGCCATGGAGTTTTTCAATAAAAACAAAAAATCCTGAGGTCAGTTTGGGCAGATATATAGACCTGAGCTCTGCCTCGGTTGTCATCTTAAAATTTTTAAGTGCGACTACATGCTTAACTTTAAATTGTACTGAAACAAACAGGTGTAAAGGCCTATGTGCTGAAAAAAACATCTGTGCTTTTTAATCCTATTTTTTGGCCAAATCAATGTTACTGCTTCTCCACTAACTAAATATGGACCAAAGAAGTTGCAGAACTTTATGCACAAGGAACACAGCTCTTTCAGCAGGTGCATACACAGCATCATGTCCTGGGGTGATTTCCAAATGTCTGTTGTTGTCGGGGCTACAGCTCTGTAGGGTTACATTAGCCTGGAATAAATTTGGAAATCGTGGTTGCCACACACAACTCCTTTGAGGACTGATCATCATACTGCTAATTTAAGAAGATTAAACTAAAACTACAAACATATGACAGCTGGATCTCTGGAAGGCAAGAGACTACAAATAAGAGGCCAAATCCAACATCACCTTTGACACAGACTGAAGATTTTATGTAAAAATTAAAATCAAATAAATAAGATAATCACCATACTAGCAGTGATTCCATTCAATAGGATTAATACTTGATGTATTGGCGACGGCAATAAATGTGAGTATTTGATCACAAGGATTTTGAGGATTTGATGGTTTGGTTTTTTGGGGGTGTTTTGTTCTTCTTTGGGGGGGAGGGGGTGGGCATGGCAAGGGAGGTTGCAGGGTGGAGTTATGATTACTTTTTTTGTTGTTGGTTGGCTGTTTTTAAACATAGTAGTAGTGACAAGAGCATTACCTAGTGGAAGACCTGGAGGACCAAAAAGCTGCACAAGTTGAAATGCAAATCCTAATGATAAGGGAAGTCCCAGAAAGCTACATTTCATATTCATATCTTGATTATCTTCAGCTTGTGAGGCCTCTGCTGGCTCAGGGTCATCTGCTTCGTGCACATTTTCACTGCAGCTTGGCAAAATGCTAGAACCTTCTGGACAGTCAGAAACAACTTGAACAGAAGACAAAATATCTGGTTGACTATTTGTAACCTCTGAAGAAATTTGTTCACTCTCACTTTCTTTTTTATCAACTACCTGTTGTTTCTTAAGAGTTCTAGCTTGCTCATCCTCTGTCCTGGAAACGAAACAAACCCCGCAGGAATATTTTGGCATAGGAGAAGATTGTCCTGAATGAACACAAGAAATGTCATCTAAAAGAACATCTGCATCCAGGATGGGCAAGGAACAGGTTGCCTCGGTGCCACTGGAAAGTTCAGAATATTCCTGCAATGCAAGGTCCTGTTCACGTTCCTCTTGAAGGTGCTTCCTTAGAAAGCTCTTTTGCTTCACTTCCAAAACACTTTTTTGGGGAACATCATCTTTTACTGGGACTTCCTTCCCTCCCTCTGTAGTACCAGCAAGCTGTCTTGGAAGATTAAACTTTGGTGCCAAGTTAACAATTCTTCTGCATCTTTTCCTCTTCAATGCGACTGGTGCAGCATCATTTCTTGGACCATTTACGTCCCTCAAAGATTGCACTGAAGTGGCCCCGGCTTCCACAAAGGAATCAAAGTGCGCTTCACCAGCTTGAGATTCCAACAGACCATTGTTCATTACATTGCCAGCCTCCTCAGTTACTGTTACCTGATGGTTTTCCTTTACCAATCCTCCATTTGACCAATGGTAGTTTAGGTGTGTTGAACCGTTCATATAAGTTTGTTTGGGTTTCCTGACTTTTTGGGGTCTTTGTTCACCTACAAATTTATCCTCGCACCAAGAAGAGAGAGAAGCTTGTGTACCAAAGCCCAGCTGCAATTCTTCAGTAGGTAAATTAATTGAAAAAAAGGCCCAGGCACTAGAGCTATTCTCTTCTGCTTTTAATACACTTTCGTTCCCTGTGTTATTATCAGGCACTTTATCATGTATGTTTGAATTGTGACACTGAGAGATTTGTTTTCCTTCCCCGTTTAAGCTTAACAGTTTAGCTTCCATGTCAGGTCCACATATAATTTGATTCGATCTGAGTTTCTTTTCTGCGCTTAACAACGGGGTCTTATAATCTTCAATGCCTTCTGTTCCCTGGATGGAATTTTTATCGTTACTTATTTTTAGGAAATTGCTTCCGCAAAGATTTTCCACGTGCCTTTGATTTGTTTCCTCATCACCAAATGCATTTTTGGTTAGCTTTTCAGTAGACAAAGGATTAGCATCTATTAGAAGTGAACTGTCACATTCTACAGGCAATTCATTTTTCAATGGACAGTTTGACATGGTTGAGACCTCAGATGCGGGAACAGGAAACCTTCCTCCTGAAATCACTGCAGCTTCTTTCAGGCTTTCATCATCAGCATTAGGCTGTTCTTCAGAAATTGTTACTGGATCCTCCGGACCTTCACTGAACATACACAACGATTTGCTGTTTTCCTCTTCCAAGTCATCCTCTTCACTTTCTGATGTGTCCTGGCCATCTGGAATTGGATGATGAGCTGCTCCACCTAACTTTGTCTTCATAATTTCTGTATGATTGCCTTTAATTTTTTTATTTCTTTTTTGCCTTTTCCTCTGCTTTGCTTTTGTCAATAGGTGCCCAGGGTTCTTCAAAATTGTCCTCCTATGTGAAAATAAAAAAAATGTGAATGTAAAAAACCTTTTTGAAGTATAAATGTATTTGTGGTGTTCAATTAGAAGAACAGCTACTTTATGTTAATATTGTGATGAAACACAGATTATCTGCTTCCTAAAATAGATAAAAATCTCAGATAAAACCTCCTATTGATTAAACAAAAGTGCATCTTACAATTCAGAACTGTGTTGACCATTTTAAACCAATTTAAATAAACACAGCTGCCATCTCATTAACTTTGCTATGCAAAAAGTATCACAGATCACTGCAAGACCACACAACATATTTCTGGATGTCTTTCTAAATGATTGAATATTTGATGCTAGAGAGCTACTGCTATCCTGAAATTTCACTAAACGCCATGCTGAGCAGAAAGGTACAAAGTGGAGGATGTAGTAAGAAATTTAATCTGTTAAGATTACATGGACTCAAATTCAAAAAATACTAAAAAAAATAAGATAAAGGTACACTGACTACAGCAACTCTGGTATTTACTGCTCAGTATATCATGTGGGGATGCATACATATTTAGAAAAAAATACTTCATGTTTTATTAGGAAGAAAGTCATACACCATAGAAAAATCATATTTATAATTAATTTTGTAGTTCTTTTCAGAAATTCTGTGGGGGTTTTTCTTTGAATTTTAACAGGTAGCAGCCCTAACCATGACTTCAGTGAAATCCTGATGTTAACCTGTCAGCCAGCTAACCCTGAAATGAACACTCATAAGAAAAAACTAGTCCAGAAATCTAACTTCTCCATATGCAACTCTTAAGAGGAAGATGAGATTTGCCAAAGCTAAACTTGACTGATACATCTTTTTATCAAAGATCTGCTCCTTTTCTGTAATTCGTAGCTTTTCTGTAACCCTTTGCTCAGGATGGTACTTCACACAATACACCAAAGTGAAGTTAGCAGGAGCTAGAAGAATTTTAGGGAAGCCAGAGTAGGCTACCTGGAACCTAAAGGTCACCTACAGAAACATAGCCTTACACTTTATTGATTCTGAAATTTATTCATACTTAGTCTTCTATAAGTTCTTGCTAATTTGAACTCTACAAAGCAAACCCCACTGATTCTCCAAGTGAGAAGCACCTCAGCAGCTTTCTTGGCCTCAGTATAAGTCACCTGACTGGGAAAAGATTCAAGAGTCTTGGTGCCTTGATATTGCTGCAACAAGCATTACAGGTCTCTGAAAACATCTTGTTGGAAAGCACACAAATTTTACTGCCCTGTAATGGCATCTAGATACAACATCCCATTAAAAAAAAAAAAAAAAGAAAAAAGGATTTCCTTCAAGTGTTGACATTTAAGTCCACACAGAGCTTTCCTCCAAGTAGTGAAAACAGAATTCCTCTTTTCCAAATCAGTGTATGTTTGATACAGCACCCAATGCTTTAAGTGCAGACGTTCATACTGCAGATGCCTGAAGTTAGCAAAGAGAAATTTCATCCTGAATTCTGCTCAGCAACACGCCTCCTTCCTCCCCAAAAACAGAGACATGGGATGCCAGACAAAATTTTAGGACTGAATAGATCTTACTTCTCTATTGAATTGAGTGATGTAAACATGAAGCACCTGCAATGGTAGTTGGAGAGACTAATTTCTTACACGTAACCCAGATTTGCACAAGTCACATACGAATCACAGCTTGTATCTTAAATCCTGACATTAACTTTCTTCTGTGGTGATTTGAAAATTCATCATTTGAAAGTGGTTTTGGAAGAGGAAATTCTCTGAAATTTTCAGAATAAAACAGCTTAGCAGTGAAACAGAAATTAATATCCCGTTTTAAGGGGACCATGCACCAATTCCAAGCAGAGTTTAGTACTGCACCTAAAGGCCCCTTTGCTGCCATAACAACTCTGCAGAAATGACAGCCAAATCGCCAATGTAAGCATTGGCACAGGAAAGGAATGGAGTTCTCCAGTCTTAGTATTACTGTAGCTATACTCCTGCTTCCCACTCACTTCTCCCAGCTGTGAATTTGCACTGCTGCTGCTGGAAGTGAACTTCTCCAGTACCAATTCAAGCATGTTTCTAGTGCCTAACTCCTGACACATCTGACACTACTTACTGAGAAGCCATCCGATCCTGAGAAACTAACAGCTATTACTGCATTGAACTTACTGCATGGCAAAGTAATAAATGCAAATGTTGGTCCAGGTTGATGATTTAGCGTATCTGGGTATGACCTTCAATAGTAACATTCCACAATTCATGTAAAATACAACAGCTACGTCATCTTCATGCTTTGGAAACACAGAGGTTTTATAGGAGTTCAGCAAAATTATTTTTCTAAAGGTTTAGATTTCCTAAGGAAAGGACTAAATTAAAAAAGGAAACTGGTGAACTACTAAATGCAGAATAACAAAAATTATTTTTCTCCTCCACTTTTTCCAGGCAACTTCTGTATTCCAACTGAAGAAAATACTACCCCAAAGAAACACTCCAATGCACCATGATGGCATAGCTAACATCTCCTGCTTGTGGTATACTCAGTATCAAGTTAAGGTTCTTGCATCTAATGAACCAAACTGTCTACTAGTTTTCTTCAGTTTTATCTTAGTTCCTCTTCTTTTAGTCCACCTACATGCCTTTTGAGGAATTTTCCTTATTGTAAAACCATACGGCTCACAAACACTGAGAAAATTGAAGAACCAGCATGGAGACAGACACCTCTTCTTTGCTGGGGCATTTGTTAGTCAGTTGTTTTTAAAACACATACAACACATGCAAAAAGGAAAAGAAAAAAAGGTGCCATTTTAGTTGATACTTCAATTTTACTATATATTATGCATTTTAAAAAAACCCAGGTTAGTAATAAACAGAGCCACAAAAAGCCCCCGATAGTATTTTTTGTTGAAATAGGAACTACCTCTCTGCAACAACACTTTGAAATTTCTCAGCCTACCATTTAGACAATATTGAAAGCTTTTTGCCATAACTCTGTTCTGTGTGACTTCAAGGTTGTAACCTACTGCTCAAAATAGCAGTGTCCAGCTTCACTGAGAGTCGGTGCTCAAGTGATGCTCTTTACTGGAGAAACGAATGCACTTTCATGATTGCTGAGGCAGAACTTGCAAAGGAAATAATCTAAAGAAGTCAGTCACATTTTATTGGAAAATGGCAGAACCAGAAAAGAGGATTTTTGCAGTTGCAGAAACTTCAGCTCTAGCATACATCTAAGCTGAAGTCTGCTTGATATCATAAAATGCCTGTAGTCATTGCTGTAATGAAATATAGAGGCACTGATACATGTAAAAAGCAATTCTATATGACATTAAGCAATGTCTCTTTCAGAAATGTACATTATCGTTAATTTTCAAAGTCTCTGGAGTAGGTTTTCAACTTCAAAATTATGGTAGAGCTGCTTACATAAAATGACATTTACTGGGATACACTTCACCTTCTCGACCTGGTAAATCCAACAGCATTGTTGAATTCCTTGTGACCTAACTTTCCTTCAGCAGCATCAGAAACTGAAGTTATAATTTTGGAAAAAAAAAACAAACAAAAAAACAAAAGAAAAGAAAAGGTCATGTTACCAGCCTTTTTGTTATATACCTTGCCTTTAATACTGAACTGAGTGAAAGATCCAGTTCCTCAAAATCAATTGGAATACTGGTATTGGGTGATCAAACAACTGGAAAAAAACTACATGCAAAATAACTTGCCAGCATTATTTGGCTTCCTGAAAGGTGAAATTCCATTAGACAGCTGACGATCCAACTGAACATTTTATTGTTGCTGAAGAAATAGTCCTAGTCACCCTTTCCTGCTTTGTCCCAGATGTTGCCCTTGCACTTCCACTGTCTGCTGGCTCCACCACCTTGTGGGTCGATTTACCTGCCTGAGCCAGCATGGAAAGAAGGTATTTGCTTTGTTGTTGAGCTGATTTAACTCACCAAAGCAAGAAGTAAAGTAAGTGTCTAGCTAAGACAAAGCACATGGTTGGTGGGAGCAAGGTGACTATTTTCAGCAGCAACATATTAGGTTGCCTCACAGCCCATCTTAAGGAAATTCACCATAAATGATTTGTAAGAAACATTTATGCTTTACAATGCTGCAAATTAATGCACCCCAAATCAGCAAAAATCCTACTATATGAATTTGATCTAAAGTAACTCTGTATTTATTATTGTCTCTTACTGGCATTGCCAGTGGTGGTGAGATTTAAATACTCTATCACAATGCTCAAAGAGCTACTCCACTCTTCATCGTTCCTACAGGATTGCTGTATATACAGTTCCATGCAGTGTATTATAAGCCATCAGGCTGCTGCTGGGCTATAGTCCAGGAACAAGAGATACTGATCTAGAGTACTGAAAGAACAGCATTCAATTGCTCTGATCAAAGCATGCCTTTAGAAGCTGGTAATTTTATCAAATACATGGCAAAGTGCAACCACTTCACTTTTCAAAGTAAAAAAAAAAACAACAAAACAAAAAAAAAACAAAAAAAACAAACAAAAAAAAAACAACAAAAAAACCCCAGTCAAATAAAAAACCCAACCAATCAACCAAAAACCCCACCAGAACCCCCAAGTTCCTGAGGTGCAGGCTACATCAAATGACAGTCCATTCACTCCACAAGAAGTTTCAGGTGGGGCGATCTGACTTATGAACCAGGCAGGGTACCAATCAAAGTCATACATGTCTTATGATTGAAAAAGTTGATCTCCTATTTTGGGTCCTTAGCCATAAAACATGTTGATCAACATTAAGGAAATGAATCCTGAATATACTGAATAATAAATATGTACATACACATTGAATATACCTGTGCCTGCTATGAAACGTCTGCTTCCTGAATAAGCGAAACAACTCAAAGGCCTCTTTCAATCTCATTTAGGTTGCACAAATCTTATCTGATGCAATTCAAAATTCTAAGAAAAAAAAAAAAAAAAAAAAAAAAAAAAAACAAAAA
>VZRU01008482.1:72417-99109 GCA_013398155.1 Pedionomus torquatus
ACTGACTGATGCTAACAGAGAGAAGAGAGCATTTTTTGTTTGACTGGATTTCCCTGCACCATTAAGTATGGCCCAATGTTAAAATGCAGGTTAAAGAGAAAAAAAAAGGACAAAGAAATGCTACAAGTGATTTGAATCCAACTTACAGGGACGCACTTACAATACAGAGAAGAAACTGTATTGTCAGGAGGCTTCTGACCCATGGAGACTCATAGAATCCATTTTCATTTAAGTTCTCTCTGTCAACATTTAGTCTTCTGCAGAGAACACGATGGGCACAGATGCCAATGTTATGCACTGGAAGTACAGTATGAATCACTGTATTGTCTGATGACATCTGTTCTATCACGTGGATGACACCAGCTCAGGTACAGAGACATTCTGATTGAAATTAATCCAGGCTAGATAAGAAACACATTGTTTTGAGAAGTAGCCTGGAGAAACAGGAACTCTAGTCAAATTTGCAAATCTTTAAGTTAATTAATTAAGTTTAATCCAGTTAATAAAGTTTGGTATAACCTGCCATGTAGCAGCGCTCAACTTCCTGTTGATAAAAAGACATTTCTGCATGAGATTTTAAGGAACACTTTCAAAAAAAATCTGTAACAGGACAGAAAAATCCCACCTTCCCAGACAACAATCAGTCTCTTTTTCACTAACTTCTGTGCAAACTACAGCACTACAGCGTATGTCAATACCAACCAGTCCTCACTAAATCCTCAGCACCCTCCTCGCAGCAACACTGGGGAAAACTGTGACTGACCTGACAAAAAAATGCAAAGCCCATTTACTTCACAGCCAATTCACAGCTACTGAAAAAAAGCACCTCAAAAAAACACACTACTGAAAAATAATCACCTCAGAAGTCTCCACCTTTTTCTTTCCAAATGAAAAACAGAGCTGTTGTTACAGATCTGTTGCATAATGCATATATAATCTAACCAGTTCAAACATAAGATGGTACTGAATCTGTGCAGATCCTTGATTTTAGGAGAGAGAAGATCTATACTCAAAAACTCAGTTGTGCGGGCCACCTCACAATCCATTTTTCAGTTCCCCTCCCTTACAATCTGCTGCTTTCCAGGCAGATGCTTATGAAATTGCACTTGAGAAGCTCTTCCCAGAAAAACACAGATTTACTAAGGCTTTAATGACATTGTGAAATAAATCATAACCTAAAATGCAATCCACAAATAAGAGACTTTCCAGATCCTAATTCCTGAAACACATCATCATGTATCTAGGCCACCGTAGAGCCTACTCTTTAAATAAATAGATCGATAAATCATGATTTTAACCAGAAAATAAAGAGAACTACACATTGCAATATAGTATCATAGTACTTGGAGGACCTAGATGGCAGCCATCAAAATAAAACAGAGATAAGCAAGCACAACCAAAAGGTGCACTGTAGGCCCTTCTTGCCAAGGCACCTGCACACACAAAACAAATCTAAAATGAACTTTGAAGTAAGAAAAGCAAAATGAAACTGAGAAAAAAAATACAGGTGGGAGTGTACGGAAGCAACAGAGGTACAACAAGAGCAGGACGAAATACTTGAAAGTATGTAATAAATTATCTTCGGTTAGGAACTTTCAAAGGCAGATGACATGTCTACAATTTTGTTGATTGAAGTAATTTTAAATAAAGCTGATACGTAATTAAATATGCACCAAAAATCAGACCATAATTATGGGAACAAAATTATGAGTTTTGAAAACACAGGAAGATGCTGCAAACTTAATGATGATTAAAAAAAAAAAAAAAAAAAGATACTGTTTTCAGCAGAACAAGAAAAAAAATAAAATCAAAAGGACAACTGGGAGGAGGGGGAATATATATACTTTGGTTTTAAATCAATATCAGCTTGAACTGAGGAATTAAAAAAAATAGAGAATAAGGTGCAGGTCGCTACACAGGTTTATGGCTCAGGGGAAGAAAATGGAAGAGGGAAAGGGATCCAGTTATGAGAACAGCTGTAGTAACTGAGCACACAGGATTGAGACAGATGCAGTTCAGTAAGAGAAAAAGGGCGAAAAATTATAAGAGGAAAACGGTAAAGAAAAGAGTATCAGTGAATATTAAGTAACCAGCCTCTAACCTATATTATAGCTACATTAAAATTCAGACACTTGTAACTGCAGACAACGTTGCTCTTGAGAACACCTGCTCCTTCTGCACATCTAAAATGCTCTATGAAATATTGAGAGCTACCCAGCACTTAATTATAATGTGCATTCTCTGGAAGGTATTACAGCCTTTTCAACAAACCTCAGTTCTGTGCCACACTGCCAGGCTATCCCTAACGCAGCCACCGAACAGTCAAGGACTGCCTGCCTACCTGAGAAACAAAGAACTAGCATTATCAGCTACAAGGCAACTGCAAAGACCCATTCCCGATGCAATACTTCAATGCTTTTATTACCCTTCATTGGGACGACACTGACACTCCGTCTCAAGTTAAAAACGCCAGTCGCTGCTTCTCCGTTACTACAGAAATAAATCAGAAGAATTTGAGATGATCTGACCTTGACAAACCTGTTGTTTACCTGTTTATCCTCTGAATACTTACAAGACCAGCTATGTTAGCACATATTTTTCTGTGAACTCAAAATTAGATTTACAGCTAATTTCAACCAATTATGCTATAAAAAGAAAAATAACCCACCACCTCAAATGAATTTATGTACAAGTAGATTCTCACCTAGGCAATGATTACTAAAGAACTTCAACGTCTGCTCTTGCTTTTATGTTGAAAGGATGAGAACATAAAACACTGAAATGAGAAAGTGTCACTAGAAATACTGAAGTGAAATACTTCTAATATCCCACCTCTATGAAATGTCTGATCACTCTTTTAAATTGCATCCTTAATTTCAGTTTTATGAGCCACATTTCAACACTGTATCTTCTTACCGCTCTTTACTGGGGATTATACTATATGTCTCTCTTCATTTATATGGAAAACCCTCAAGTCTCTGCATACACCTAAGTCACCTTCTCTCCATGATGTATCTGCACAGAGGGCAAAACATTTTTTCCACAAAACTCGATTGCTAGGAGGGAAGCAGCAATTAAAAACTACAGATATCATGCATGAAGGTGAAAATACAACAGCAATTTCTTTTTAATTCTCTGAAAATGAATCCTTCTGGTCAGCTCAAAGAAGAAAATACAATACAGTCTGAATTGCATCAGGGAAGACATCTCAGATAGATAACTGAAAACCAGGTTTTGTCTATTAGCAGAGATACACAAAGAAAAACAACCACCTCTGCAGGTTTCAAGAGATAAATGATGAAAGACAAAATCTTGGCTTCCTTCCTAAAGATAAAAAGCTTAAAAAAAAGTTATGTAGCATGGCAAACTAGAACAAAAAGAATGTAGAGGACATGATTTAGATTAGATACTAGAAGGAAATTCTCCACTGTGAGGGTGGTGAGGCACTGGAACAGGTTGCCCAGAGAAGTCGTGGATGCCCCATCCCTGGAAGTGTTCAAGGCCAGGCTGGATGGGGCTTTACGCAACCTGCTCTAGTGGGAGGTGTCCTTGCCCTTGGCAGGGAGGTTGGAACTTGATGATCTTTAAGGTCCTTTCCAACCCAAACCATTCTATGATTCTATGACTACAAGAACAGAAGACAGGAGATTATTTAACATCATGTTAAAAAATACAGAAGTGTTACAGTAGATTGTCATGGTGTAATCCCAGCCATCAACTAAGCCCCACACAGTCACTCACTCCAGCAGGATGGGGGAAAGTAAAAGCAAGGAAACTTGTGGTTTGAGAAACAGACAGTTTAACAGGTAGAGCAAAAGCCATGCACGCAAGCAAAGCAAAACAAGGAGTTGATCCATGACTTCCCACTGGCAGGCAGGTGGCTCAGATATCCCCAGGAAAGCAGGGCTCCATGACGTGCAGTGGTTACTTGGGAAGACAAACACCTCCCCTTTCCTTTTTCTTCCCCCAGCTTTGTATTGCTGAGCATGACATCATGGAATATCCCTCTGGTCATTTGGCGTCAGCTGTCCCAGCCGTATCCCCTCCTAACTTCTTGCCACCCTCAACCCACTCCCTGGTGGGGCTGCAAAGAGCAGAGAAGGCCTGGACTCTGTGTGAGCACCGCTCAGCAATACAAAAACCAGCCCTGTGTCATCAACACTGTTTTCAGCTCAAATCCAAAGCACAGCCCCAGACTAATCAGTTTAGATGAGGCAGTAAAAATAAACCTATTTTTGTTCATAGCAACACATAATCCTATACAGCTGAAACAATTTGGTTCATATAGCTGACCAGATAGCATGTTCTGCAAATTAACTTTTATTTAAATTTTATGCTTAGAAGAGCATGATGTTAGAACTACAGCTGAGTATCTTAACTACTCTGTTTAAATTTACTTACCAAATGTCTCATTGAAGTGAGATTTTTACAAATTTATATTCCTAACTTAAGCCTCTATGCATTAGTTACATAAAAAAAATATCTGACACTCATTTAATGAAATACAATCAACCAGCAATTTACTAGAAATCTAAAACAACAGAAAACCCTCAGTCTAGGTACATTATTATCATCCAGAGGTGTGCTGCATAAAAGCTACGCCAGATAGTAAAAACTTTGAGATGCTAACTGAACAGAGTTCTTACACTTGTGGTACCTACTTTTTGACAAGGTAAGTACATTTTCCTCATTTGTGAGGGAGCAGGAGAAACTCAATACCTGCACCATGTATTTCACCTCATCTTTTTATTATTTTGACATGCAAGTATTGTGGTGTAAAAGCAATTTCTGTCTGAAATATACATATGATCATGAGTGGCGTATCCTGAAGAAACAGTAATATTTTGTTACGAAACAATGTGTTATACATGCAGTAACGCCACCGTGTTTTACTACCATGTCACTGTACTTACCGTGGAACACAGTTCTATAAATTAAGCAGTTTACAAGAAATGTTTGATACAGTGCCAAGTTGCAAAGCATTCCTTTCTTATCATGTGTCCTTTGCAAACTGCAGCCCTATTATCCATCAACGTGATTTGCTTATTAAAAATACTCACCATCCACCAATAATTTATTATGATAACACCCCGAAATGCTGCACTGTTTCAAAATGGTATGAATTCACAAGTACTTATATACAAATTTCAGTTAAAGAAAACTTAGAAAGCAATTAAACATTGCTAGAAAAGCCCTTTCCTTTAAGAACTGAAGACAGAAGGTACCAAAAGATAGCATAACATCAATTTTCAATAATCAGCTTTTTTGTCATACCTTACTTAGCACACTGTAAGAATATTACATAAAGCCTCAATAAATTGTATCACTTTATTATGTCTTAAAGTAATATAGAGTAAATAAAATGAGTCTTTCTAAAAATCTCTTTATCTTCCTCCCGCTTGAAATACGCTTTCACGTTCAAATATAAAACCTTTGGGATAATTAAAGTATTACCGACCATTTACAATGACTCCCATGCTTCTTTTGAGACACAGAAAAAGATAACCATGGAAACTAAAATACAATAAAATAATTGGCACAGAAAACAGATAATGAAGGAAGACAACTAATATAGTAGGAGAGCTTATTTTTATATATATCTATATACACATAATTCAATATATTAACAATCCATGCCATATCGAAACATTTAGAATTATTTTTTAATAATTAAAATTACCAAGATGTGAAACTGCACACTTCAACTCTTACAATTAAGAGAATCTCTGATGAAAATGTTATTGCAGATAAATGTTAAATTGTACAAATTTAGATTTGCTAAATAGGCATAGAAAAATCACAGGAAAATACTTAATTATATACCTGGATTTTCAACTGTCATGGTATTCACACTTCAAAGATAAAGGAATTTTTAGGGATTATTCAAAAATTATCCCTATGTGAAAAAAAAAAAATTATGCTGGCTTAGGAATTTTCAAAATTCTGATGTCTATTTCACCAAATCAGTAATAGAAAACCACGAAAGTGCTTTTAGGTAAGTACTCATGTTCTTGACAAAACTTCCTATTCAAGATTTATTAATTTAGTGTATAAGGAAATAGTTATATAGATAGACCTAAAGATAGGTTATGTCAGCAAGCAAGTTAATAATGATGTTCACATGTATAAAATCCTAAAAGCTTGAAAAGAATAAAAACTGTTTGTTCAACTACTAAAACAACACTGAAGACAAATACATTTTATTAATACTGCAAGCTGTTAGAAAGCAAGCAAAGTGAAAACTTACAAACTCATTGTGGGGCAGGTTGGGTTTAGGTTGGATTTTAAGAGAAAAGGGGCAGTCTCAGTCAGTCTCCATGCTGGCTCATTCTTTGATACGTGCTAACAGATTATAGCGGCTGTGCCAAAATTAGGAATGCAACATGGTTTTACAGAATTATGTCCACTATTTATACTGAATTGATGCATTCCAGCTTTGGACTGGGACTTGAGATCCTAATGCTTTAATACTTCATTATTTTTTTTCCCTAAGTGAAAATAACTTAAAAAGACATAGCTGTGGAATTTTTGGGTTTCAGTGATAAAATTTAGGTTTTTTACTTAGCACAAAAAAAATTGGTGGTGTGCAGCCACCATAATACTTTATACGCTACCACCAAAAACAAACACATAAAATAAATAAATCAGGTTACACAGACTGGTGAATACTGTATTAGCAGAATGTTACTTCAGCTTCTAGATGAGCTTCCGAGACACCACCCTCCCAACCCCACTTCCCCCCCAAACCCAGTAAACACAACCAAAACCAGAAAATACATGCCAAAATTTTGCAAATTGGCAATACATGCCAAACAGACCAGGACAATCCGGGGCATAATTGTTTTCAAAAAAATCTCATGAAAGATAAGAAGACTAAATAGCAATCATTAAAATTGGTTATTACATAAATTATCTACTCTTCTGAGACTGTCATTCCCTTTCACAAGTTATCTAATATGAACTCTTCTTTAAAAAAAACTGCTCAACAGTTACTTGATATATGACAACATCATCGTCTTGAGCTTATGAAGGAAGACTCTGCTATATGTCATACTATATTAAATATTTTACTAAAATCAAAGTTATTACAATTGTAATAAATATAGCTTTAAAAAACATTTAATGTACAATTTTATTTACATGCAAGTCCGTTAAAAGAAAAACCTCCAGAAGGAAATGGTCTTGAAATAGGCCTATTTAAAACACAGAAGATCCACTACTTTATTGGAGGTGATGATGTGTTTTAGAAGGGCAAGTTAACAAATTTTAATTTATTGACTGCGACTGTGTTATTGGTTACTGAAAATACTGAAAGAATTCCGTGAGTCTGTATTTTCTCCCCACCTATGTCTTCGCTGCAGAGGTGGCCTCTGTGTGTTTTTGTGGGGAGGTACCACTGAATTCATGACAATAGGTACAGATATTTGATATTCATATCGTTCCAACATCTGAGCAATCTTCTCACGAGTGACCCCATGTTTATTCCTCCTATAAAATAAAAATTTAAATAAATTGTCTGGTATGTTTATATCTAGACAGTCTTTAAGAAAATAAAAAAAGATATTCTAATTTCAGACTTTTTCTTCCTGCTTTTCATATTTGAATCTTCACTTTTATTACACTACATTTGCATTCTCTCAGTATTAAACTTGTTTTAAGGTTTATTTTAACAATTCACTACTGCATATACTAAATAACAGAAAACAATACAGTCATTCTTCTTCATACAGAAATTCAATGTTATTCACCAGGACTATGTACCTAAATAATCCTAGAATGAATTTGCTTTCTATTTATTCATCAGATTTTACATAGTATACTAGCTAATGAATAGAAGGATAAGTAATATTATATACTACTTAGGAAAGTAATGTTCAAATTGCCATGAAAAAAAAGAAATTACAGTGTTTAAAGAGCTAATGACAGAATATTTTTTCATCCATAAATCTCCATATTAAATAAGGAGCAATTTTAGTTATGAACCAGAACAGCATAGTCATGATGTCTTCATCTACTAGCTCTTACTGGTACTTGCTCTAGGTTTAGAAATGTACCAAAACACCTATCAGGGAAGAGAAGCCAAAAGAGTTGTCCTCCTCTTGCAGAGCTCACTGAACAGCTACTTTCAGTAACAACTTCGCCTATTACCTGAGATATTAGACACTACATTAGAATGTATCTTATCTCCTTAGCATCTGTGGAATAGGTTCTTAAAATCCATGTTAGCAGAACATGTCTGTCTCTGCCAAAAGAAAACCAGGAAGGTCACACACAAACTCAATGTCAGAGAATTGCGAGCACTGTAACAGAACTGAATCTAAAAGAACAGATACAAGACATAAGCAAAAGGTTTTGATAGTGTAGACAAGCATTCATCATAACCCAATTCTTGCCACCAAGAAACCTTGTCCAAGCTGAAGTATTTCAAGTCATACCAATAGGGAACTGGCCTGCATCTTTGTGCTATCTGCCAGGGACAGAAGAGGAATGGGTCTCTTTACTGACTTGCTCAGTTCTATAGAGGAGAAATCAATACTGGAAACAGGCTACACTGGAAAAAGGATACTCTCTATAGAAATATTTTAAAAGACTCTTTTCCTTTCCTTCTCCCTGCCTTCCCCCCCTTCCCTGCCCCTGGGCCTGAGTTTGTACATATTATTACAACAAAGAAGAATGTAAGAAGTTGATGAGAGTTCAAAGCATACTGCAGGTAGCAAATGAGTTTTTCATTCAGAATGGAAGAAGAATTGGTCATCTCGGAAGTATTTAGAATTACACTGCCTTCTTAAGATGTATTTTGTCAGTTTGCTTTCTGAGAAGAAAAGACTTAAAAATATTTCTCTTACAGGCACTCTTCCCTGAGACAAAAATCAAAAACTAGAGTGATCATCACAAGTGGATCATCGTTTAAGTGCTACCAATTTCCACATTGTGCTAAAGAAGTCCAGGAGCAGCAGCACATTGAACTTAGTTAACAAGTCTTAAGAATTTTGATTTTATTCATGAACAGTTTACTCTCATGACAGAAAAAACCCAAACAAACGAGAAGAGGAAGGCTAAGTCCTTTTATGCCAAATGGTAGAAGCATAGTTATTCAATATTTTGCATATCTTAGTACTCCTAGAAAAAAAGAGTATAGCTCAAGAGCTCTTGGCACTCATCCACTATTGAATGGACTTGTGTATAATCACTGCAAAAATGAGTAAGTACTTTTCCTTAAAGAACAAAGAAGGATAATAAAATCATCACCAGCAAAATTGCATCAAGCATAGAAATTAATTTAAAAAAGGAAAGAGATCTGGTGTATAGCATCATTTAACAGTGGGATCTCCTATTCCGGCATGTCTTTGCCCATCCTTTGTTGGCTTGGCTATGCTGATAGAGCATAAAGCCATCCATCATTAACTAATACAGATGTACCAGCAACAACTCCTAACAGATAATTACGATCTGGAAGCTGGTTTCTGTGTTCCTCCAAGTAAATCTATTGATAAAAGCAAATTTCTGTCACTATTAAATGCTTCTATAGTGGAAGAATTTTACATACTAATATACTGGCAAAGTAATCCTGTGTAGACATTACTACGTAAAAGAATTGGCACAAGTTTGATGAAGTCAGTACCAAATTGCAGTTTTACGATCAAACTGAAGGAAAAGGGATTATATTAGCATTTTTCATTTCACTTCTGTGTGAAGTTACACAGCAGGTTACTTTTTCAAAATTAAAAACAGTATCTGTCCCAAAACATACACTATACACAGGATACCCGTTATTCTCCAAAAGCTTGAAAATAACGTATAATTATTTTAGAAAAAGTTCTGGTTCCTAACTGACCAGCTACTCAGACATAACAGAGGGTAATCTTTTCATCCAACACTGATTAAACAATTAAAAAAAAAAAGAAGTAAAAAACCCCCATCTGTTCTACTAGCGATTTTGCCACTCTTCTGTTCTCTCACCTTCAAGAGTTCAAGATTTCTTAAAAATGACATCAAAAGACAAAATCCTTTATATAAAGTCTAAATGCTATGCAAGAAGTATTGATCACTACCACAAGGCATATGCCTGTGGAGTCGTCATGTTTCCACAAAACCTATGTGCACAAAATTGAACTAAAAGCAAAACCACTCATGAGAAGCAGAAACAACCCTATGAAAATAGTACCTAGAAATCCACCTGACTTCTAGGATACCTGCATGTTTTATCACTTGATAAAAGTCTTTCCTTGCAGAGAGACGAGGGAGAGCATCTGTTCGTCATGTCAGTGGCCAGTGCAGCGCAAACCACAACACTAACAATCTTGACAGCATCACTAAAACCAAATAAATAAGGAGAATGCATCCAAAAGTACCAAAAAAAAAATAATATCTTTTCCTAATTAAAGCAGGAGTTAGTGCATTTTATATTCCAACAACCAGAAAGGAAGAGTCTTAGGTGATAGCATTAGGAGGGAATTAGAACATATCATTACAGAGAACAATTTATTACCAGGTTCTGAAAAAAATTATGAGCTCAAAATTCACAAGGGGATTCTCAAAACTACAATAACATCTCTACCATTATTTATTTCCCAAACACAAACATGGAAAAACCAAATCCTTTAAAAATTAAGACCTCTTCCCAAGCAGACTGATAAATAAAATGAAACCTCACATCACCACCTTTCCTAAACTCCCTCAAAAACAGGTTCCTGACAATAGCCTTCTACTCAAATATTTAAAGCAACTGGAGTTGGTACAACATTTATAGAAAGCTCCTAGGAACTGGCAGCAGCACTTCACAGATGAAGGGCTTTCCTTTGGCTTTATTAAAGTCATAAACTTATCTCTACACGTAATGACCAGACAATGAAATTCAATGATAACAAGACATCATGCTTGCTCATCCTGTTGCCCTGTGAAAACATGAATTTTCCTGGAAAATTAGTCTGTCTTATGTCTCACACTGACCTTAGTAGAAATGTCTGATTACTAAGACAGCTTTCTAACATGGCTGGGCTGCACTCCAAACTAAGAAAACTTTATAGAATTCACCCTACACAAAGCAGACTGTCTCTAAAAATTAGTTAGTGGAAGCTTAAGAGCAAAAGGTGAAAACTTTGAAAGATCTACAAACACAATAAAGTCCAAGTCAGTATGTAAGTATTATACACACATACTTCATGCGTTGTAGGGACCACTTTACAAAGCTGAAACAATTATATGCCAAATCAATTTGAAGCACATAAAGTGACAAGCAGTAAGAGAACTCTTTCGTGATCAACCATGAAAACATTACATTCCATTTCAAACAATGAAATATCTCTAAGTTGTTTGATATCTCATAGACTCCTAAAGCATCTGAGACAAATAAAGACATTAACCTGGAATATTCCATGTTCCCAGGCACTCTCAAAAGGCAAAAGATCAATGACCCATGTCCAACTGCACTCTAAGTCAGACCCTCTGAAGACCGGGGACAATTTCACAAAATCTTGCAATAGAGCAATCTAAAACATGAGCTCTCTTTTTAAATTTTACTGATTAGTAATGGACTCTTTATGTTTTACACTGAGATATCTATAAAAGTAGACAGACCAAAGCACTTATGTTGATGTACTCCTTGAAAAATGCACGGGTTTTTGTCTTCTACCTATTTCTTGCTGTCAGCATTTTGCAGCAGCCCATTTCTCAGAATAATAGCAGCAATTCTCACAGGGGTCAGTAATTTTTCTACTCATGTCCAACAAAATATCAATATCGACTTTTTTGGCCGGCCAGCCAGGACCTCTATTTAAAAGTATATCTCAAAACTCGTATTTAAATAAAATACATTTTATACTACTAGTAAGTATATAAATAAATAATTCACTCAAAATATACTACATAGATATCTATGTGTGCATATTTATCTATCTATCCCTATATATAAGTACAATGATGTCTGTAATATAAACCTTACTTTTCTAATTCTTCAGGATCAAACTTCCACCAAGTATCCGGCTCATGGAACTCCACTCTGTATCCTTTTTCCAGAGCCTGTGGCAGGCACAAAAGAAAAAAGAAAAAAAAAGGCACATGATACGTGTATTTTTTTTTTATTTACATAAAATATAACAAAAAGTTTATTGACCAGCATAACAAACAGATGAAGCTAACTACACAGTGGTAGCATGCTGATTTCACTTACCCCCAAGCCAGCCTTAGATTCCAGGCTAAGCAGATTAGATCAAGTCAATCCTTAAACTGGTCTGAACTCTTGCCATGCCAATTACTGATCATATCAATAAGAAGTCTCTCTTTACAAAATTGAGTAAGGAAAATGTTTCTGGACAAAACTGACAAACTTATCGCACATGAAGGTAAGTCTGCATAGTTGTAAGAGATGATACAATCACACACCAAACCTACCACTTCCACATATGGCTTCATTTCCCAGGCTTGAGTATTAGTGTTGTCTATTATAACTGGAGATTTTCCTTGCTCCATTGCTTGCTTTGCTGCAATGCAAAACAGTGCAAGTTAATAAATAACCACACAACTCAAAACTGTAAATATAAAAAGATTGTTCCACATGGATTCTGCACTTATCTAGTTTGACTGAAATACATGGTTTTAAGAAAAGGAATGAAAGCACTGAAAGGTAGTGACAGGAATTGAAAGAAGTTAGAAATCGAAAAAAATTAAGTGAAGGGCATAAAAAGCAGATGGTAGTGATTTAATGCAAACAGATAAATGGGAAGTGAAGAAGTCAAAATTAACACAACAGAACTGCTCAAAGTCAAAGTGGCCTGCTGAGTACAGAGATCCCAGCATGAAATCGATCTAGTCCTGACAGGTAAGACATGGTGCGTTCATAACAGAGTTGTGGTTAGGTATTGCAGTTCCTCTCCAAGAAAACTCTAAGAAATAGCTGATCTTCACAGAAAGATATCATATATCTGAAATATTTCTGAGATTCATTAAAAAAAATAAATAATTAAAACATTATTCAAGCAGAGGCAGCAGAGTTGTAACTCACTGGTAAATTTCTATGAAATCCAAAAGAGGGCAGAAGATTCAGGAATAATAAGCTGCTTCAAGTTCTACAAAACAGCAACTGGTAAGAAAGCACATCCAAACTAGCATCTTTATTGATAGAAAGGCAGTCAAAGCAGAGCCATGATGCAATTTGTTTGTCAGGACTTATGCACTAGCATGCTTTTAACTTTGGACCAGCAAATGTACATCACTTCTTACCTAGCAGAAGCATCTTGCAGATTACAGCACAGAATTGAAATTGGTTGGAAGAATTTAGGGGACAAAACCATGCAAATCTGTTGGCTACCTGAGATTCATCACCTCCACAGCACAGAAAACACTTTAACATCACCCTAATGCCTAAATTGCTTTCAATATAAGATGGATGCTGATTTGATTTGTTAAGACTAAAGCAGTCTTGGGCTTATGAAGAGATAGAAAGACCTCTGCCATTCTTTGTGAGCCACAAACACATCAATAATTCCACACATCAAACGTTTTGCAGGAAAAAAGCAAGGATTCAGCCCTTTTTTAAAAGACACAGAAAAGATGCAAAAAACATCATGGTTGCAGAGCAAAACTCTGAACCTGGAAATACCTAAATTAAGACTACGTGTATAGTAATTATAGGGCATATGGATTATCATACTTATATGGTAAAATATGCATTTGTGCATTATTTGCCTATTTCCTCCCATATGCTCCTACCTCTTCCAGCATGTGTGATGGACTTGCACTGTAGCTGAATTGGGGATATGTATCAGATCATCAGCCTGAATTTTTTTTTTTTTTTAAAGTAATTGTGAGATAAATAACAAGTTAGTCAGGATGACTGCAAAACGAGAAGGATCCCTGATGTATCATAAATTTTGCATTAGGGTGAGGAGAGGAGGAAAAGGCAGACTATTTTTTTTTCCTTGGTCCTCTGTCTTTTGATGCAAAGAAGTAGCCCTCTAGGCAGGAAGGAAACAAGTGCTTGAGACACTGCAGCACAGACAGTAATCTGCATGCACAGGCAATGGAGTTGCTCAGTTTGTGCACTCCTTGGCATGGACCAAACAGGTAAGGAGATTCTCAGAAACCCACTACAGAAAGAGCAAGAATCTCTCTGCTACCCCTTCTAACCCCAGCCATCTACTTCCTTACCAATTAAAACCAACCTTTGCAGGTTATTAAAAATATGACTCAGAGATGTTCATCTACACAAGTGAACTAAAATCTTCCTCAGAAAAAAAATGTTCCATAGATTTTGGACAAACCTCAGATAAGGAAGGATACCAAAAAGAAATAGGATACCCTGCTGTTGCCAGCATTAAAGAGGTTCAATTCTGCCACCAAGATTCTAGTTTCAAATTCAGCAGGTCATAGCACAAGGAAGAGAGATTTTCTGTTTTTAACTTTGAACTTTCTATAAGTTCAAAATTTAATGTGCATATATGTATACATGCAGTAATTAAGATATAAAGAATAATTTCAATACATACTTTTATATATCCTATGCTAATATATATATATACTCTTCTTCATATAGAATACTAACACATGTATGTCATGATATACTTCTATTTTCTAAATATAAGCATAATTAACAGGATTTATCTTATGCAGTCAAACCTCTCTTCTGGTTCCAGTCATGGGCATCTCCAAGCTGAGCAGCATTATACGTATATCCATCTTGTTGACGAAAATAATCATCGGTGCTGAATATAATGCCATCACAACTTTGACCAAGCAGAATACTGTTAAACAAAGGAAAACACAGAAATATTTTAACTCTTGTTTTTCAGATAGAGAAAAAAAACAACCAACACACGGGAAAAAAGAATTACTAAAATAAATTTAACTGTGCCCTATTTCTGAACTTCCTGCAAACTTCAAACAGGTTTATTAAAGTACACTTATATATATTATCAATAACTCTAATCCAAATTAAACCAGTATATTTTCTCCCTTTCTACTACTTCTGTATTTGCAGTTTCCTCTCCTCTACCCTCAAGAGATGTTTGTACCCATCTAATTTATGGTTATATCGCAGTAAGTTCTAAGTACTTCATAAGAATTTAATGTATTTACTAACATTTTCATTTCAAACTATCTCTAGAAAACGATCTGATCATGAAGAATCTGAATGTAGCCAAGAAATTAACTGGAACTATCTTTAAGTCCTTTTTCAGCACCTTAAATTCTCAACACACCCTCTTCAGACCTTTGTCCATGCTGCTTGCACATATAAATTAGGTCGAACAGGAAAAGAAAACTACTACTGTTTACAGCAAATTCCCTATTTTCAGAAAAAAAAAAAAGTAAACAATCAAAACAAACTTTAAAAATTGTCCTACTAATGAAAGTCAGGATCACAGAAGACCATCCATACTCCAAGATCCTATACCTTTTTATTCCTGGTCTATGTCTTCTCCCCAAATCCTGGTGACAGTCTTACTTGCCTCCGTTTTCCCATCAACTCTGGTGCTCCCTGGATCTATGAGCAATTTGAATTAATGCTCAGAAAAAAGCAATCCTTTTCTCCTTTTTTCTTCTGCATTACTTTTCTGAAGCTTTAGTGGTTGAGGCTATTTAAGGAAAGGTCCCAAAAGACAATACACTAAAAGCAACTACCAATAGAGACCTCCCCCGGTTAGCAGCAAGCAGTAAGCCACCACACAGGTTACCATGTCTCATACACCTGTAGTTTCAGTCTAATAGATGACAAGAAATTTAAGACAGGAATTTTTCATACCTCAGTTTTTATCAGGGAATTATATTGTTTTTCCCTACCATTCATACTTTACTGCTACCAGGGTGATAGGAAAGCCATGAGTTTTACTATCCCTGCAGGCATTACTTCAAATCAGGACAAGCCAAATCACTCCTCGAACCACTTGATTAGAGTGTGTTCTAATCAAGGCAATGCCTAAGATTGCCATTTCTAAGGTAATGCCATTTCACAGTGACTTCTGGACACATAGAACAATCTCAACAAGATCTGACAGTACAGTCTCTCAAAAGTACTATGAATTTTTATGGAAGGAAAACAAAGAGACAAAACAAAGCAAAACACATTTGTAAACAAATGGATAAAATACAGAGATTCAAATAAGAATCTATGAAGTTCAAAAGAGAGAAAAAGACTGCAATGTAAGTTTCACATTTACCCAGTCTTTTAGGCCTATCATTTCCAAGCAACATAGATACTTTACTGTCTAGAGGTTTACTTTGTTTCTAGGTCAGAATAAGTTACATTACATTCTGCTTCTTGCACAGCTAGCATTAAAGATTGTGGGAGAAATTTAAGAACACTTTAGTGTACAATAAAATACACTGTGGGGAAGCCAATGAGAATAAAAAGGGGAATTCAGAGGGACACAGTTGCAATGTTCACTGTTAGCTTATTTTTTTTTTATTCTATGCTGTAATATTTTACATTACTGATACCATGTTTATTAACTTCAGAAGTTCCTGTTATGGATGATGTAGGAATACTAAAAAAATTAATCAAGATTTTCTAGAATTCTGTGTTTGCATTGTCATAAAATGCTACAGTCAAGCCTTCTAAAAGCATCAAAAAGCTCACTTTCAGATTTAACTAAAATTCAACCTAAACTCTGCCCAGGCATGCCAACAAATATCTGTGAGTCACAGAAACTGATTATAGCAAAGTTACAGGAAATAGTTAACTGCTGATTAATCAATAACATCAGATTCTGTCAAATGAAATCTGTTTCAATCCATCCCAATGAGCAAGCACCATTCTGCCCAATGTAAACATTGCAACACCCAGGTATCACCATGCTATGGTAATTTTAGCAACTATTCTGGATCAGAAACAGGCAATGAACCTAAAGGCTACAAAACTCAAACTGCATTAGTAGTATGTGGGTTGCAGTACTGCTGAGGTAGCAGGAACAGAAAAGAACCAAACAAATCCCAAATAACGTTGGGGAACAAATGTATGTTAGTTCTAAGTTACAAAGCCTTCCTGTAAGTATCTGCAGGAAGAGCTCAAGTTTAATTCCTACACCAGTAATTTGCTGTTTTGCCACCTCTCATCAACAGACCTGTTATGGATCGTAGTTTAAAGACTGGGACACTGCATTACATATTAACGTACATTCCTGCACATTTACTGTCCTACAAATATATTGTTGGTTATTTTTGCTTTTAAAACACATCTCTCTCTAACAACAAAATTCAAATTACTGAGGACTAGAAGAAACTACTAATGATGCAAATATCAAGTAAAATAATCAAAGTTGCATAGAAGCTGTTTTTATCCTTTTTGCTCTTTCTCCCTTTTCCAGAGTACTAAGGCTGCCTCATAAATAATAATGCTATTTTGGAAAGCCAAGCATGATAAACTAGAAGTGTAGCTACTTTTCTTGGACATTGTTCAATAATTATTTTTGTTAGAGCCCATGTCTTTTAATAAGATGTATATTACACTGTAATATACAGTGCACAGAAGGATTTAAAGCCTATTTCTGTTCAAAGTAGATAAAATGTCACAAGGAAATAATATACTACATAGAACAGCATTTTTTTCATACCTATTCCTCTCATATAAAATATTTAACAGGAATTTATATTCATTACCTGTATTACTTATATTCATTACTTTGTTATTTGGCCATGACTTCACACATGGCCCAATTTTCTTACTTACAGTAAGAAATTTGTTTTCTAGCACAGTCAATTGTGCTAGAAAAACAGAATACATCTTCTACACTTACTCTGTGCGCTGAATGTACATACATATGTCTTTAAGATTAAGGACCCTCTGCCTTAATAAAAGGGATAGCAAGAATATCTGGTATTCTTCTACTGGATGAGTAGATAGACACACCCCTACAGCTCCTAGGAGCCTGACAATCAGGTTTCTGTTGGAATATATATGAACGTATATATAATATATATATATGGTGAATCAACACTAATGGGGCATTCATTTTTATTTTTATTTCTAGGAACTAATTCTGTTTGCCAAGTGTGCTGGAGAAGAATTCACTTACTCAAATTCTTCTGATGATCTTCCAAACATCATTAGTTGTAGCAATAAAGGAGCACAATGCCAAGAGTCCAGGAATCTTGCAAGCCCATAAACAAAGTTTATACAGGAAACATTTTGTTACTGTTCCTTGAAGTTCAGAAGACACCACCATTCATCTATGAACCTATGTAACTGATTTAACAGATTTCATATAGTAAACTATGTTTGCAAGAACAATCCCAAAACTAGAGAATTTGGGAAGGTGAAGTGACTACTGAAGAGGCCAGCGTAACAAAAGCTTTACCCTATACACAACACACAAGCTGTCACAAAGTAATGAGTTTCTGAATTGAAAATTCAATTATTAAAACAGTAGCCTGTCTCTAAGTTGTGAAATTAAGTCATAAAACATAACAATTATCTCTTTCCAGAATTTATAGAATCTAAACTTGTAACATTTAAAACACAAACATACTTAGTGACATCATATTGAATAATCCACATACTTCTAATATGCATTTGGAAATAAAATTTATCCCAGGCTCATGAACTAGGAAACGGAAGCAACAAAAAGCACATCCATGCAAAGAAAGCACCATTACTATCTAAACCCACAAAGAGACAATATTCCACTTTCTCCACAAGAGAGTAAAATTACAAATCACTCAGCATCTATATGCACACGTGCCTGAAATGAGCAGCAATATTATCCAGCTGTTGTAATCAAGCTTTTTCAACCTAAACTTTTCCTGCAATTCAACACCTACTTTGAACATAGGTCAAATTAAAGCAGATATAAAAATTAGAGCAGCAACTCACCTCATTTTTTCAGAGATGCTATCTGATCCAAGAGAAGATATAAACTGGATGTACAAAACTCATTTTGATATTAAAATGCTCATTTTAACTAGTCAGCAAACCAATACAGATTTTTTTCAGAGCACGTGCAGGCATACCACACACATACACACACTGCCTGAATTTTTCTTCAAAACTAAAATGGCCCCTCAACCATGAATTTTAAATAAAAAATGATTTTAATAAACATCTCTTAGAATCTATAATTCACCTACTTAAAATAGTGAACACATCAGAGATGAGGAAAAAAACAAACAACTACCCATAGTTTAAAAATCTGCAGTACTACTAAGCTACATAAACGTGACATTAAAAATAATGCTTGCAACACAGTTTAAAGAAATATGTAATTAGAAACAACAGCACACAACTGTTTCTACATTCAGCTATAAATACTAACTCTTTAACTCTTCCGTTCAGAAGATCAAGCTCTCAGTAAGAGTGGTCCCAGATAAAGATGACTGATAATGGATTTAATTCAAAGTGTACTTCTTAAATGACACCAATATTAGTTCTTTCAATCTCATTAAGCTCCTTTTTAAGTTAAGGTTCAGACATTTAGGAAAGAATGGAAAATTGCAATTGCTGCCAAGTTCAGTACCAAAATATCCTAAAAATACAAGGCTGTTTTCTTGTTTTCACATCTACTGCTCATTGCAGCACACTTTTGTTACTTGGGCTAAAGATAGCATCATTGGCCAAACCATTTCAGAGAATTTCAAACTAAATGGCCAATCACTTCCAAAACCAAGGAAGAAATACAGTATTGTTACCATCATGTTTTGTTATCCCAAGCTTTTCTCTGAGAAGCTTTGGGTTGAGGAAGTGAAGTCTGACAAAGTGCATGTGTTTGTTTTTCCTGCAAAAAATTTTTGTAAATCTGCCTAAGTTGTAGGACTTTATTACAAAAGTACTCATTTTTGTACAAAGTAGAACAGAAAATGCAAGGATTCTCGCTGAAGTAAGCCTGCTCCTGAACAGAGCATTCTTGCAGTGGCAGGAAACTGATTAAGCGCTAATACTGCACTGTAACAACACATTTCTCCCAATGTGTCTCCCAACACAATCTTAAGAATGGCAAGAGAAGGAACAAAATTGGCCTAAATAGCAAAGGCATGGGAAGCACAGTGGTACAAACACTGAAACAAGCAACACAGTAGTGGCAGCAGAGACGGGAAATAGGGACAAGGCAAAGACTGAAGAGCCTGGAAGAAATTGGTACAATGAAACTGGGAATGAGGTTAACACCAGCAAGTGAAACTGGGACAAGAAAAACCTGGGAGGAAAGCAGGATAGAGTGGGGGTGGGGAGAAAGAACTGAAAAACCATCTCAGAATTTAAGAGCAGACTGGAGCTAGTAAGCTAAGATCAAAAGCCACAATGGGATAGGAACAGGAAAACAAAACTGGAAATAGATGGAAAGGAGTCAGAACTCAAGTGAGCATCAGGAGGCTGGGATTACCTAGGTCAAGTAAACACAGGAAGTAAATTAAGATGAGGGGAGCTCTCCCGTGACCATGAAACCACTAACATTATTCTCATATTTAAGGCAAGTAAAGACAAGGTCCAAGAAACTAAAGGCTGCTCAACCTCACCTAACATCAGTTCCAAGAAAGACAATGGAGCGCATCCTCTTTGAATCTATTTCCAAACATGTGAAGGAAATGAAAGTAATCAGGAAGAGTCAATGTGGGTTTTGCAACAGACAAATAATCCTTTACTGACCAAAATCCACTCTGGTGAAACAACTGCCTTCATGGATGAGGACAGAGTGATAAATGTAGCATACCTTGAAATTACCAAGACTTCTGACACCATCACCCAGTAAATAACAAGCAGAGAACAGTAAGGAATGATTTTGGGATTGATTTTTTTCAGTATACCTCATCATCCAGCTGGAGAGCAGTCACAAGTGGTGTCCCTCAAGGGTCCGTGCTGGGACCGATACTGTTTAACATTTTTATCAACGATATAGACAGGGGGATTGAATGCACCATTAGCAAGTTTGCAGATGACACCAAGCTGTGTGGTGGTGTTGATACATTGGAGGGAAGGAACATCATCCACAGGGACCTGGATGAGCTGGAGAGGTGGGCCCAGATGAACCTCATCTGTTCAACAAGAGGTTCAACAAGAGCAAGTGCAGGGTTCTGCNGCCTACAGGAAAGCTGGGGAGGGTCTGTTCACAAAGGCCTGCTGTGATAAGACGAGGGGCAATGGACTTAAGTTGGAGAAGGGTAAATTAAAGTTGAATATTAGAAAAAATATCTTTACTCCGAGGGTGGTAGAACACTGGAACAGGTTGCCCAGGGAGGTGGTTGAGGCCCCTTCCCTGGATATATTCAAGGCGAAGCTCAACAAGGCCCTGGGCAACTTGGTCTAGTTGGGGGTGTCCCTGTGACTGCGGGGAGGTCAGACTAGATGACCTTTTGGAGGTCTCTTCCAGCCTGGATGATTCTATGATCCAGGTTAATGATGAAGAGAGAACTTGCAGACAACACAAAATTAGTAGCAGTGCCTGACATACTGGGCAGTAGAGCTTCTATCCAGAAAAACAATGAGAAATTTGAGCACTGGGCTAAGCAAAACATCAGGAAGCTGAACAAGGAAAAGAGCAAAGTTCTGCAACTGTTGAAAAAAGAAACCTAAACATCAGTAAAGGATGAAAAGCAACTGGTTGAACAACTCTGCTGAAAAGGATCTAAGGATTACAGTGGACACCAAACCGCAGATGAGCAAACTGTGTGCTCTCATCAAAAGAGGAGCAAACCACATGCTGGGCTAGAGAAGATATGGCTAGTATATCAATGGAAGGTATCATGCACTCTGCCTGGCTCTTACGCAGACTCTTTCAGTCTCTGAAATACTGTGTGCAGACTAGAGCTTCCCAGTTCAAAAGATGTGCTGAAAACCATTAAAGGGTTGTGCAGATGGCTACAAAGATAGCTAAGGGCACAAAATCCAGAAGGTGAGATTAATAGCAACTGGGCTTGTTTAGCCTGGCAATGAAGGTAACAAAAGGCCATCTGACATCAGTCAATCAGAGTGAATAAGCCCATCCCCTTACCTAAAGGGAAGGCCCAGAGATGATGAGATAGATTCTACCAGGTAACCGTACACGGTGTAACAGAGAAGAACACATGCAAATTATGGCTTGGGAACTTCAGTCTGGAAATTAGGAAGAACTTCTTTACTAGAGGGGTAGTACTGCATCAGAAAAGTTTGGAGAGACTGTGGAATCCCTGTATTTGCAGGTTTTTCAAGGTCAGGCTGGGCAAAGACACAGCTGATCTGATAAAATGATGGTAACAGGCCTGCTACAAGCCTCTTCCAAAAAACTTCCTTGTGATTCCAAGCAGATTGGGTAGAAGAGTCAAAGCAAAATACAGTCTTCAGTGAAAGACTCAGGATAGATGTAGGTCAAGTTTGGGAGCAGGAAGAAAAGTGTCTGTACTTACAAACCCTCACTTTGCACAAAACACAAATAGGAACTCGAGAATCATGGGTCTCACTGTTGTTTTGCTGTCATTTCACCCACTTGCAAGCTGCATCTCATTCCATTCTAGTAATTGATCCATGCGGATGATGTCAAGTTTCTGCTTTTCCTACACAGTCATTTTGCTAGCATAAGTGGTAGAGGTTCATTTGCAGGAGCTAAAGATAGCAAGCCTGCAAAGACACCTGTAGGTATCATCAGAAGACTGTATTGTCCTAGTCTACACATTGCCATGATACCACACATGCTCATGTAGTTTCGGAAAAGCAGACTTGCAAAGGAAAGTGCTCAGTAACCAGAAAATACTATAGTTAAAATTATACAAATAAATAAGCTAATAGGTATTTTTTTTTGTATGATATGGTCTCCTAATTTTCAGGGAAAAAAAAAAAAAAACAAAACAAAACAGCAAGGTTATTGCTTTATAAATAATACATGGAAGAACATGATTACTGCATCTAATAGAACCTGCACAGAAGATAACCACAGAAGTGATGAATAGTTTCTGGGTGAAGCTCAATCAGAAGTACTGATATTCTAACTTTTTTTTTTTTTTTTTATGCAAGAAAAACCCTATTTTCACTTATAAAAATAGCACCTGTACTCTGTGTTAACTTCTGTGATTTTTAAACTAGGCCAAGTTGAAAGCAGCACCTGCTTTTAACCCCAGCAGACTTCAACAAGCACATTTAAGATAAAACAACTTTTCTTGTGTGTCATTCACAAATAAACAGAGAAGTTGATGAACCGTAGTATGAAAAAAAGTGAGCGAAGTTACACTCAGTTTCATCAACACACTGAAAATAAATTAAGTATCTTCAGAGCAGCAAAATTCTTATTATGGTCACTGAAGACTTTTGATGGGCATAAAAAAGTACTTCTGGTTCATTCAAATTACTTGATTTGAAATAACATTTTTTAAAATAAAGGAATTTAAGGAAAAAAAAAAAGGCAGAACATTGTGTACTAGTATACCTGAAAATTTCAGGATAAAAGATTATACAATTTAATGGATACAGAACATGAAGCAGCTCCTGTTCATCAAAACTCTAAAGGAGACAAAATACTCAAGCAAATGTTTTTAATATTTACTATCATTTGTCCTCATTAACTAAAAAGTACTGCATTTTAATAGCCTATTTTACAAATACTAAAAGTTTACCAAGTGTTTACAGATATATATGTTTGGGTTTTTTTTCATTCTTAAAAATTTTGACTTAAGCTTCTTGAGCTTTAAATCTTCACTTACCGAGAAAGTGTTGATTTCCCTGAACCAGGTAGCCCTCTTAAGATTAGAAGCCATTTCTGTGAAAGATCAAATCTTTCTTCAGGTAAGTGTGAGTAAAAAAAGCTGTGCATTACTTCTGTATTGTCAGCTTTTGGATTCTTCCAACACTCTTCTCTGGTTTCACAGAAACCATTATTTTGGAGTCCATTCTGTTCATTATTTTGGAGTCCATTCTGGTCATTATTTCCATTTCTAAAGGCCTGAGTGGTATGGAAACCGGTATGACCAGCATAGTTGGTACTCTGATCAAGCAATTGACTGTGACTTTTGAAATCAGTATTTCCATGGCAACTGTGATAATTTTTGTAGGCAAGTTCACCACTGTGAGAAGGGAGAGCACTTGTTTTTTGTGGTGGAGAATTAAGTATCTGAAAATGTGATTGATAGTTGAATCTAGGAGCAAGAGGTCCCTGAGGTACTATGAAGGACTCTGTTGCCTGCCAAGCAGGTCTGAACTCAGGCACTGAACAGTTCCGATATTCAGAATCTACTTGTCCCATAAAGGTATTTTCAGTTTTCCAGCCACTTGTTTCCACAACAAACTCCTGCTTATTGCTTGTTTTTTCACTGTTCTGTTCCCCAAAGAAACACTGTCCATTCTCATATAATGGTTGCGGGCTGCCCAACCGTACACCTTGATAATCCTCTTGTGAGGTCTGACTACAGTTATATGAAGAATATTGTTCCTGAGAAGTTTCAGTTTCTTTTTCCTGAATATTAGCATCTATGTTTTCATTTTCTAGCTGGTGAATTTCTTTATAGAACTGGTCAAGTTCATCATCTATTTGTGGTACAGCAGGAGAAATAGTCTGAAACTTCTTTGCCTCCTTTCTTTTAGCTCTGTTTTCAGGTAATTCATTCTGATCTCCCCCACTGTTCCTACGTTCATCGCAACTTCCAGATTTGTCCTGTTTGTTGCTTTCGGCAGGCTTGTAAATTGGGCCGATAAATTCTTTGCTTGTAAAAAACTCGCCATCTGATGCATTTCTATTCACTGAGAATGATGTACAGCTATTTCTAGCATCGCCTTCACCAGAATTACTTGTAATGAAAAGGCCTTTCTTTTCTTCAACTTTAGGGTCGCTAAATGATGCAAATGGAGGATTTACATTCTGCACAGTTTCTGAATCAACTGGCTGACTAAGCACTATATTACTTGCAGGGAGCACTTCATCCAGTGGTCCCAAGACACCAGTATATACTTCCTCTTGCTTCTGCATTTCATGTTGCATTTGGTTATTTGAGGCACACGCTGGTATCAAATCATCTGATGTTCTCCCAGCGTCCACTTCTTCTTGAATACCTTGGTTATCATCATCAGAGAGTTTCTCATAAGCCCCTTCTGTTGACTTCATTTTTTTAGAACATGGTTCAATTGAGATTTCATCCTGACACTCCAAGAGCCATACTCTACTTTCAGCATGAAGCATCTTAGAAAAAAATTAATACATTATCAGCATGCACATTTTTAAAGTAAAGTATAAAAAAATCAGAAGTTATTCAAGCCTACGATACACATCCTATAATATGTGACTTTCAATGGTCACAACTAAGAAGTACTCAACAAGTAGTAGTAGACATCACCTACTGGAAGTCTTGTTTAAACGAAACTGCCACATTATTGCACATCTTTAGCAAAGCAATACATTGGATCTGTACAGTCACATCTAACAGTCATATTTTATTATATATCTTAAATAATTTACATATCATGCTTTTGAAATGTGAATATTTGAAAAATAAATTACATCATCAACCTCTGTTCTCTACTGACCTGTCATTCTGACGAGTGTTATAAATCTCTTGTACAGCATAAACATGTGCTAATTTGCAATTCACAAACTGATGCCCAACATCAATACTAATACAACTAACAAAAGTTTAAATACTTCCATCACAAGGATTATTTTCTGTGACACAAACTGAACTCAACTAATTCATTTAACACCAAACAGGTGCTGGATGGCATTTCCAATCTGGTATTGGTAAAATAAGACTTACAATTGAATCTGCAATCTGTTACATTTTTGGTTTTGGAACAACTAAAAACCTTTGTTAGAGACCAAGACCACTTGGTTGCATGTATTCTAAAAACAAACAAACAAAAAAGCAATCCCTGCCCCAAACAGATTCCAATCAAAGAATGAGTCAACAGGTTCTGGAAAGATTCAGAGATGCTAGAACAATTAAAAAGAAAGCAAGATGGCACTGACCAAACTGACATGCAGTCATGCCATTATCCATTAGTTAGAATTACTTGGATTTTCCTCTGTACTCCTGAAGTCTAGATAAAATCCAATAAAAAGCAACAGTCATTTTATTATAAATCAAGTGCCAAGTATTTTATTCAACCAAATCATTCCCCAAAGCCCAAATGCAGTCCCAAAGAAGAAAGAATTTTTCCTACTTGAGGGCTTATTCTACTGCTTTCTGTGATTTCTAGGAGTAAATATTTAGATATTGTCACAAATACCTCATTCTGAGCAAGAAATGAAGTTTTGTTTCTTTATCTGAGAAGGATGTGTAGGCAGTATTAATGGAAGACTTGTAAGCAACCTTTATGATCTCATGATCACTTGCAAAAATAACAAGAAAAGGTATTACTCCAGGTACTTTTCTCTTGCTTTGGATAGTAGGTGAGATTCTGCCATCTTCAGTCTCCAAATATCTAAACCAAGGAGACTTTAATACTTGGAAGACAGCGCTTGTGTCAGAAGAAGGAAAAACATAGCCATACAACTAAGCCTCTTCCTCAGAGCTGGTGGAACAATGTTGTGGACACTATGGTCTCTCCTCCTCTCAAGGTATACACATTTTATGCATCCTTCAAGCTTCTCTGTTCCTTTTTTGTAAGCAGAAAAGCAAGAATGACATAAAATGAGTTGGGGACTCTATTCCCCATCTATCCAAAACCGGTACTCTACCTCCATTCAAAAACAGGGTTGGAATAAAAAAGTCATTTTATTAGATTCTATGTCTTCATCTACCTTCAGGGATGGTGTTGAAGCACAGTCTGTACCTTGATGTGGAATGAAAACAGAGCATCTGAACACTTGCTGCACACACT